>SJYC01059900.1:0-87140 GCA_006408675.1 Madoqua kirkii
TGTGTGTGTGGGGGCGGGGGGGCGGGCGGTACAGGAGAGGGGGGAGCAGAGTGATCTGTGGATGAGATGCCAGACTGATCTGGGCCTGGCCAGGTGTGACCCTGGTCCCTGACCCCTGGTAGCCCAGAGAGGGAGGAGGTGAGGCTTGAGGGGTGGAGAGAGGCTGTTGGCTAACATTTACCAGGGTCTTTGAAGATGTAAATGCTTCCCCAGGCCCTGATGGGATGGATGGGGTCAGAGTTCACAGACGTGGTTGCCTGCTTCTCCCAGTGAGCTGGAAATCTTGTAGGCAGATGAGTTAGGGTCCCCTACGATGGGACTCTGCCCAGGGCGTCTGCTCTTTCTGGGGCTTTTGGAGATCAGACCTAGTGGCTTGGAGGCCTCTGAGTGAGGGATCTGATGGGAGCTGTCTTTTTCAAATGCCCGCATTTCTCTTGGGTGTGCTTTCTGGGGTATATTTGGCCCCACGAAGATCAATCACTGGACAACCTGGGAGAGAGAGACTCATCTCCTGCCTGTTCCTATCCTTTTTTATTCTACAAATACTAGATTGCCTGAAGTTTCCTGTTCACACTGTGCTCCTTCACACCTGGTGCTCCCCTACACCAGTTGCTCTACAGGCATTCCCTTCCCCACCTTCCTGCTCAGGATGACTAACCCTATCCACCATTCTGTATTGCCTCCTCCAGGAAGCCTTCCTGGAATGGAATCTGCCCCTCTGCTTGATTCTCCTGTAGGACCAAATCAACTAATGCTTATGTGACATGTACTAGGCCCTGTTCTATTGGGAATGCATCAGTGCATGAAAGAGACAAAAATCCTTCCTCTAAAGAACTTACATTCTAGAGGGCAATAAGAGCAGTGACATCACTCTATTTAAAATGCCTTTCATGTACTAACGAATTTAGTCCTCAGCACATCCCTATGAGTTAGGACAATTATCCACATTTCACATTTGAGATTACACTGCTGATAGTGGGCACTTTCAATTGAACTTAATTTAATCCTGATGATAGCCCAATGAGAGATGTGATTTCCTTCATTTTCCAGATGAGGAAACCAAGCTTAGAGGGATTAAGTATTTGATCCAAGGTCATTTTGTCAGTAAGGAGCACCATGAGTTTGAGCAAACTCTGGGAGATAGTGGTCCTTGGGGATGGCAGAGTTGGACACGACTTAGTGACTAAACAATAAGAACAAGCTTCCTAAGTGGGGTGAGTCTAAGCCTGTGAAGGACCATATTGCTCCCCTCTCATAACAGGACTCTGTTTTGAAGCCATTTCTCTTTCTATTTAATGATCTGCTCATCTTATCATTCTGGGTGCTCCCCCGAGGCAGCGACCTTGGCTTATGCTCTGTATCCTTTGACCTCTCATTGTGTTGGGTACTGAATGGGCTTCTAACAAATACTTGTCTATGACTTGATTGACAGCTATATGTGGGTAGAGATGAGAATAAAGCAGCTAATATTTGTTGCATATACTGTGTGCTGGATTCTGCCTTGGTTTTTGTTAAGCACGAGCTCTTTTGGTCCTTTCAAAGTTCTATGAATTATGTCACTACTCAGAAGCTGGCAGTTAGGATGTGCTGAAGGTAGGACCCGAGTCACTTTCTCTGACTCCAAAATTCCGTGTTCTCTCCTCAGCACCACGGGAAGTTGATCAGAGGACCGATGGCTGCTGTGAAGGAGCCCAAGCCTCTTGCTGTTGCTTTTCTACCCCCACTTGGCTGGGAGGCGGACAGGAATTAAGATGGGCCTTTGAAGCTAGGGGTCGCACCCCCCTGAGGCTTCCAGGCATCTGGAGAAATTGAGCCTTCGGATTCCAAGATTATTCCCACCCAATGAAACATTTGAAGTAGTTGAAGGGAGTGACCAGACACACCAAAGGTGTTCAGTGAATTTTTACTGCTCATTGTGAAATCGTTTTCTGTTCAAGAGAGACAGCCAGATTCCAACTAAACCGGCAGACCCTCGGGGTGTTTTTGCTTTGGAGGAGGAGGATTACGGCAGAATAGACTTCAGTCCTCAGGTCTGCGGCAGAAATGGGAGAGTTCTATTATCTGTGTGTTTGGTTCCTTTGTTATGCATCTTTTTTTTTCCCTTTCCCAATTAGGAGGGGAATCTTCTGATTCATCTGCCCACAGTGCTTAGCAGACTGGCCAACTGGATGGACGTATGGGGAGAGAAGGTCACACTGCAGAGCAGGGGACCAGACCCCCAGCTTTTCATCCATTCTTGCCAGCAGGACTCATTCGCTTCTAGAACCCCCTCCTCCACAGTAGACAGGCACATTAGACACCCCCTCCCCTCCCCTCCTCTTGGTTAATCCCTTATTTTGCTTGACTAAGAGTCAAAATGCAGGACTGCACCCAAACGAACTAAGCTCGCTTAAATCACTGGCAGGTAATCTGATAGATGTTGGCTGGCACCCACTTTGGGAATTAGGCAAAGCCTGAGCCGTGTAGATGGAGGGAAACAAGCTTGAGTCAGTGGCAAGAAGGTGGCCTCATTTCACCCAGAGACAGCTCCGACCCCTGCCCTACAGCTCAGACTGGAAGCCTGGTGTGGGTTGACCTTTCTCTCTCAGCCTCTTCCTCCGGAAGGCAGGACCAATAGACCCTTGGTTCCAGCTCTGACTCACCTGGGGTTGGAGTACCTGACTCCTGAGTGTCTACAACTTTAACTCCTGCAGCCTGGTCTTATTTCCCAGAGCTCACCTGGGGAAGAACCAGTGAATGATGTCATTGGCTATGCTCACTTGTTTGCTGAGCTAACCCGGAAAGGACAAGGGTTTTTCCGCAGATGGGTGTGGTGTCCTACAGATGAGTGTTTTATGGGCACGTGTAGAACCTGACCGATTATGGAAGGCAGTGCCCAACTGCCAAAAGGCCAGTTGCAAGAGAGAAACTTCTAGGTCCTTTCATCACGGTGAGGATTGTTAGCACTCACTTCAGATAAGCAGAACAAACAGGCCTTGGCCCAAGTGGGAACTGGTTCTGCCCCCTTTCTTTGCTTTTCTAAGTCATCAAAGCCAAGTTCCTAAAGCCTGACTGTCTCAGGGTCCTTTCTGATGGCTTCATTGTTTTGTTTATTGTGCTTATGACAAGGCTAACAGACCGCTTTCAAAGTGTGTTGATATTTCGGTTGTTTTTGAATGGCCCTTCTGTTTTCCTGCATCTGGACAGCATTAGAGGCTGACCCCAGGGAGCCACTGGGTTCCTATAAAAGTGTACCAGGTCCCCTCTTGCAGAAAACACCCGCCATGGCAAGATCAGACACCCCATCTGGACAAGCACAAATACCCAAAATGAGCAGAATTAGGAGATAGTATTTAGTAGCCAGGGAAGACAGGCTCAGGCTGGGAAGGGGCCAACAGGCATTGCCAGCTGGACTGTGGGTGTTCCTTCTGTCCACGGACATATTGTGATCTTCCCACGGGAGGACGCTCCCTAGCAGAGGACCTGGCACACGGCGACGCCACCAAACTCTGGTCATCGAAAGTCTCCTTCTCTGTTTACCTGGTCAACACCAGGAGAGTGTCCAAATAAGGAGTTCCCAGGGACTGGGCAAGGAACAAGAGCTGGAAGATGAGAAGAGCATGGGGTCGGGGAGGACCAGAAGAGGCAGGGCAGCCTGTCGCACAGCTCCTGCTCGCTTCCCTCTCCAGCTCTGTTGGGGCACCTTTGGTTTTCATGCTCTTTCCTTCTGACTTCTTCTCTGTCCCCAGCCCCAGACTCTGGCAGTGGCGGTGTTAGAACCAGCTTCCTCCAGGGTGAGAGGATCTCGGGGCATAGACCAGGCTCAGAGGAAGCGAGTGACACATACAGTCTCACTTGATAAATTCAGCACAAACTCAAAGTCATTTCTTCAAGGTCATCTGTGGTTTCCTTCTTTTGATCTGGCCAAGTCTTTTCTGTAGCCCACATGCTTTAGCAGCTTGTACATGGGTCTCTCTTGCTGGGTTTCAGGAGTGGCACAGTCCCATTCTTACTGCCCTCCAGGTAGCCATGTGGCTTGATGTCTGAAGCTCGTGGAGCTTGAATTCAGAGTCAAATGGATCAAGATCAAGGGGATGGCAGGGAGCTTTGGTGCCTCAGAGCTGCAGTGGGGAGCATCTGGGCAGGTCAGATGGGGGAAAATGTTCAAGCTACCGTTAATCCTCAGAACCATGGGAGGCTCATAGACCCATGGTCAGCGTGCTCACGCCTGTGGACGTGTTGGGTGGGTTGGGGGCTGCATGATGACTGTCTCCACCTATCAAGCCTCAAAGTTCTTGATGTCTTCAGGGTCACACTCCTTGGCAGTTCCTTCTAGGCACATACTGTCTGGTCAAAAATTCCCATTTAAATAGCCTCTCCTGCCCTGGATCTTCTCCCTTTAATCTTTAGCATCCTGAGAATTGCATATGTGACGGCCCTTATTTTGGCTGATCTAGGGTGCCCGATCAAGCTCTCAGTGGTGTCATTTTCTTCCTCCAGGACTGGAACTCCATTGGCCCTTGAGCTTCCTTGGCGACTCAGACAGTAAACATCAGCCTGAAATGCAGGAGACTTGGCTTCGATCCCTGATTTGGGAAGATACCCTGGAGGGGGAAATGGCATCCTGCCCCAGTATTCTTGCCTGGAGAATTCCACGGACCGAGGAGCCTGGAAGGCTATAGTCCACGGACTTGCAGAGAGTTGGACATGACTGAGTGACCGACACTTGGATCTGACAAGGAGACAAAGACAGGCTCTGGATCCAGGGCCTGGAACAGGCTGGACTGATTGGCCGCTGAGAAGCTGAACATGCCTGCGGTAAAGGTATGACCATTCTATTGGAAAACGTCCTGTTTTCCAACCAGGTTTTCTGGATAGGCTTGATAGAGAGTGGTGGTCTTCCGTCTGATATCCCATGTGTGTGAGTGCAAGTGTGTGAATGCTTGTCATTTTGAAAAATTTCAAACTTTATATAGTGGTTTCTTTTCTCACCAGGGTCTCTGCTTGTGTGAAACTTTCATTTTACAGCTTAGGCTGTTAATTCATCACAGGCACCACCATCAATAAATATTTATTGGGCTTTCACTGGGCTCAGAATGTTGAAATAAGAACTCTGTATTTGACTCAAGGGGAACCAATAGCAGCGGGGGGACCGGGAGAAACACTCATTGCCATTTCTGACAACCCTGAGGTTTGGTGACTTTATAACTAAAGTGATGGGGTCCACCTGATACTCATTATGCCATCAGCTATGGGACGCATGAGTCGTTATGAATGTAGTCATCTTCTGAAAACCCACCCATCTGGGGATTCAGTGCTGTGAAGGGATTGCAAAGGGATGAAGTGGGCCTTCATCACCTTGGCCTTTCCCATTGTGCCTGTAAAAGCAAATACAGTGGATCCTTGGACAACTCTGGGGTTAGGAGGGTTGACACGCTACGTGGTAGAAAATGCACATATAACTTATAGTTGGTCCTCCATGTCTGTGGTTCTTCAGTGTCCACAGTTCTGTACCTGCGATATCAAATAATGACAGGTCACATAGCACTGTATTATTTATTTGAAAAAAAAAAAGTGAATATAAGTGGACCCAGGCAGTCCACTTACATTACGGATCCTGTTATCAAGGATCCACTGTATTTGCTGAATGAGTGATGGTTGCCATTTGACTTTGGAGTTTAAGAAGTGCATTGACATCAGGGAAGACTGGAGCCTGTTGAGGCTTTGGCAGGAGAGGACCAAGTCTTCATTTTTTGCAGGTGTATCCGTGACAGCCTGGAGGGGTCTCTTCTTGGTGGGCACCCTGGAGTTGTGCGGGCTGGGAGGATACTGGAGGGAGGGCTGTGTGCCTTGCACGGAGCCCTAGTTAATCAGACCAGAAACAGCTGGCCTGCCACAGCAGTGATTCAGGTCTCCTGGGGGATTTTCTTTAACCTTATGAAGATGAACATGGCTCTGAGAATTCCCTTCAGACTTGGGCTTCCTGCTAATTGCCTCTATATTTATGGGAAGATGGGAAGACCACGGCAGGAGGCTACGGAGTGGAGTCTATGTTCAGGCAAGTGGCCTTGGCCCTAGTGGGAATTGTGAAAACATAGATCTGAGCCCTGAGGGGTTGAGACGCTCTTTCTGAGAGGTGGGCAACCTATTATTATTACTACTACAGTTTCCAAGTTCAAGCTCATACATACTGTTTGTCACACAACAGGTAAATAAATTGAGAGATGAGTTGTTGGGACAAGGGACTTTGTTTGGAAAGTTGTTGGGACTTTATTTGGAAAGCCAGCAGACCAAGAAGATGGTCGACTGGTATCCTTAAAAATCATCTAACCCAAGTCAGAATTCTGGCTTCTTTTAAAGGAGGGAGTGTGGCTGGTTGTTAGATGCTTTTTGGTGCAGGAATCCTTTGTTCTTCCAGTTGTCCAGGTGGCTCCAGTCACATTGTCCCTGTACACCTCCAGCAAGACAAAGGTTATTCTCTGTTGTGCAACTCCTTACCTGTATATGAATGGGAAAATGTTCTACCTTGAAAGGTCAGAGCCTTGAGAATGGGCTTCCTGTATATTTCAGGCCACAGGCAACATTTTTTACAAAAGGCACAGAACCAGCATGACTCAGCACAGGCCACAGAGCGCAAAGGTTAGACAGAGCTAGAGGAATAGATCCAATATGGAGTCAGTCAGGAGCTGTTACACTACCATTCCTCTTGTACAAAAGAGACACCGAAACAGAAACCAGGAGTGGTTGTGTGCCCAAGCTAACACTATCAGAACAGGATCCTAGAATCGGTTCAGATTCTCCACTTCCACGGCAGGGTGGGGCCGGCAGTCAAGCAGAGCTGAACATCCTAGAAGATGCTGTTCAGTGTCTCACAAGCTGCTTCCCCCCGAGGTTAAATTGGTGGCGTGTGTGTGTGCTGAGCTGCTTCAGTCATGTCTGACTCTTTGCGACCCTATAGACTGTAGCCCACCAGTTTCCTCTGTCCATGGGAGTCTCCAGGCAAAAATACTGGGGTGGGTTGCCATGCCCTCCTCTAGGGGATCTTCCTGACCCAGGGATCAAACCTGTGTCTTCTGTGTTTCCTGCATTTCAGGCAGATTCTTTACTGTTGAGCCGTGAAGGAAGCCCGAAATTGGTGGTATGGAAGGTAAAGAGGGCTGATAGGGAAGCATGGAACTGGGGAGTGTTGCCTGGCTGCACGTTTCTTCTAGTTAGCGGTGGAGCTTCAGTTTCCCTATCTGTGAATTGAGCAGAATGGTACCTCTCTCGGAGGGTTGCTGGGGGCAGCAAATGCAACAATAGCATAGGAGAAGATTTGCATTATGCCTGAAGGACAAGTTAGTGATTCATAACTCTTAGATGCCATTCTAGGGAGGCAGTCGAGTGGTTAAGAATATAGACTTGGAGCCTGACCAGCTGAGCCAGAAAGGTTGAGTGACTCTGCCCGTCACACAGCGGGTGAGGACAGGCATGGTGAATTCCCCCATTGCGGGCTCTTCTCAGGCTTCTTCAAGCTGGGCCTTCTGATCAGGGGACCATGCTGGGGCTCTCCAGGCACCAGTGATGGTCCCAAGAGTTGCTATCTTGGGAGCTGGCGTGATGTGACTTCCTGGTCTCCCCGGACAGCTATCAGGTGAGGGGCAAAGCCCTGGAGGGAGTCTGGAGGTGCTGCTCCTTGCCCCCTTGCCCAAGATGGCTCTGGAGTGAGCCCTAGCCGCTGCCCCGCTACCCACAAGCCAGTGAGGGCAGCTGCCTCCCGGCGGAGTGGAAGTCACAGCGCCCAGGCAGGGTGGGGGTGCCCCCGGCGCCCTGCGGATCTTGGCGTGGCTTTCTGTCAAGCCTCTGTTGGTGCCTGGCTCCTCCATAAAGCCATTATGGACTGGGAGAATTAATCATGCCGTTAGGTAAGCATTATGGCACTTTTATGGCAGCTTTGAAGCTAATCTGTCACTAATGCTGGCTGGATTATCATGATTTCTTGCAGTTGTGATTCATTAACTCGAGGCCTAATAGTAATTCTATTAAACATCTTCCATCACTGTTTGCCCCAACACGTCCCTGCTCTCCATTCTATTGTGCAGTGGCACCTCTGGCAGCCTGTGTGGTCTCCAGAGAGGGGGCCCCAGGGAGATGGACAGGTCCCCCCGCCAGCTAGAAACCATGCAACGGTGCGTCCATCCCCAGCCCAAGCCGGGAGAGCACATCTCCTCCCCACCCAGCTGGGCTCTCAGTTGACGCTCGCTTTTCTCCCAGAGGAGGCCTCAGCGCCTCTCCTGAAACGCCCGTCTCGCTGAGGTCAGGCTGTGTGGAGGTGAAGGTGGGGCTGAGGCGACCGCTGAGTCTCAGTGGAGGACAGGCACCCTACATGTCCACAGGTGACTCAGACCAGAAGGCCCACCTGCGGCAAAGTGAGTCTGTGGCTGAGAGGGAGACAGAGATGACAGAGATATAGAAAGAGAGAGCGCAAGAGAGAAATAGGAGCAGCTGAAGAAATCTGGTCACACCTGCCACTTTCCACTCTGGCTCGAAGCTCATGAAACTGCGGGCATCGAGGCAGGCAGTGGGGACAGGAAGTCACGGTGGCCCTCGCTGGCTGCTGCCATGCCAGCATTAATAAAATTCCTCAGTGAGATTTTTCAGCGAGAAATGGTTCTCTGAGGCGGGCTGTTCTCTGCAAAAGGTCAGCTTCGGGGCACGGCTTGACGGATGGGCTTTGAGCCGGCAAGAGAAAGCAAGCGGAGGAAAAGGGGCCATCGGGGTCGGGGGAGGTGGGGTGGTGGGCTGGGAAGAAGCCAGGGAGGACCAGACCACGAACTGGGCCCGGTGGCAGCATCTCGGTCCTGAATCTGCACCATCCATCAAGGCCGGCCCTGATATCTCAACAATTTGTAATGCTCCTGCCTCCCCCCTGCTGAGCTGCCCAAGTGGGCAAGCCCTGACCCCTCTGGCCCTCATTCAAGCCTCTGCTGCCGCCCGCGTGATGGATGGCCTCTCGTAAGCCGCCCCCTTCCCTGGGCTCGCCTCACCACAGCTGGGGAAACATGGGCAGGTAGAGGGGTCAAGCCCAGGGCAGCCACAGCTACCCAGGCACCGAGGCCAGGGGACCTTCTGTTCCCAGCCGCGGCAGCAGGTGATGCCAGGGCTAGAGAAATAGAACCAGGAGAGGAAGAGAGGAGAACATTCCAAGTCTATAAGGAGAAAATGAAAAAAAACCAAAAAACCTACCCCAAACCAAACCAAAAAAAAAAATAAAAACCCTCTCTTGCCTCCTGAGGTCTTCCAAGACTTCTAAAAATCTCCAGCGCGGTGCGAAGTCTCCCGCGCAGCTCCAACACTGCCTGCTCTGATCCATCTGTGTTTTCTCACGCCTGTGCGCTTGAAGAACCACTGAAATGGAAAACAAGTTAAAAAATACATAGATGTATATAGAGAGACGGAGAAAGAGAGGACAGTGCTCTGCAGCCTGGATTTGCTTTTTTTTTTTGTCAGTGTTTGTTGTAGGAAAAGTGTATAAAAACAAACCTCAGACAACTGGAGTGAATGTTCTTGACACATCAACCGGGGAGAAGTCAGGATCCAAAGTGTTCCTCCTTCCCGGTGTTGGGCAGAGCTGGGAGGAGGAGGCCTGTGCCCCAGGCTCCAGCTTCTAAGGGTATTTGCTGCTTCCTGTTCAGGGGCAGATGGTCCTTCTAGGGGTGGGTCACGAACTGTGCTAAGGTGGGGATGGACCAGCAGGGAAACGTGTGTATGGGTACACGTATAGGTATGCATGTGTGTAGACATGTATATGTATACACACATAGGCATGTACATGTAGGTGTACACGTGTGGGTATCTGTGTGTATGTGTATTCTTTATTTCTCATGTGTAAGCATGTATATGTGTACACATGTAGTAACTATGTGTGCATGTGTACATGCATAGGTATGCACGTGCTGTTATGTATGTGTACATGTGTAGGTACATATATGTGTTATGTACGTGTGCATATGTATATGTGGTTGTATTTGTATATGTCTGTGTATGAGTGCGTATGTATGTATGTATATCTGTGTATGTATATGTGTATGCATGTGTGTCTGTGTATGTGCAGGGGGTTGTCTGTGTCTATGGGTACGTGTGTATCTGCGTGCATATGTACACATGTGTTTCTGTGGGTCTGTGTGTGTGTGGGTGTCTGCGTGCCTGTGTGTGTGGGTGTCTGTGTGTCTCTGTGAGTGTGTCTATTTGTACGTATGTGTTTCTGTGGGTCCGTGTTTGTGTGTGCCTGTGTTTGTGTGTGCCTGTGTGTGTGTGTGTGTGTAAAAGTGAAGTTGCTTAGTCATGTCTGACTCTTCACGACCCCATAAACTGCAGCCTACTGGGTTCCTCCACCCATGGGATTGCCACTCCAGTACTCTTGCCTGGAAAAATCCCATGGGCGGAGGAGCCTGGTAGGCTGCAGTCCATGGAGTCGTGAAGAGTCGGACACGACTGAGCGACTTCACTTTCACTTTTCACTTTCATGCACTGGAGAAGGAAATGGCGACCCACTGCAATGTTCTTGCCTGGAGAACCCCAGGGATGGGGAGCCTGGTGGGCTGCCGTCTATGGGGTCGCAGAGTCGGACATGACTGAAGCGACTCAACATCAGCAGCAGCAGTGTGTGTGTGGGGGTGTCTGTATGTGTCTATGGCTATACGTGAGTGTGTCTGTGTGTATATGTACACATGTGTTTCTGTGCGTCTGTGTGCCTATGGGTGTGTGTGAGTGTATACGTACACGTTTGTTTCCATGGGTCTGTGTGTGTGTGGTGATGAGGAGGCCTGTGTCTGCTGTGGAGAGGATCCGGTGAGCATTCAGTTCTGCATGGGTGAACTCACCCTTGGCCTTGAGAGCTGGTGAAACCCGCTCTCCGAGCCGCAGCAGACCCCCTGATAACTTCCTCTTGGAACTTTCAGGGTCTGAGCAGGAAGGCCCAGGAGAGAGGGTCTGGACGAGGGAATCTGGGGACCATGGCTTTTTGAAGGAGCTGGACAAGAGAACAGAGCAGCTGGGGTGTCAGCGAGAAGGGGTGGCGGCTGGGGGAGCAGGAGGGAGCTGGGTGGAATCAGAGACTGAGAAGCCCATGGAAGGAGGGAGGAGGGAGAGGAAACAGGCGCTGAGAGAAAGATCCAAGAGAGGCGGTCACGGGGCAGGAGTCAGCAGGGAGAGGGAGAGGAAATTTAATGAGGGCAGCTTGAAGGCCAGCTTTAACCAACAGCTGGCGGGGGGCCGGGTTTGATCTCCCTGTGAGTCAGGAGTTTGATTAATCGTGGCCTGTGGACGAGGCTGGACACCTGGTCTGCTGCTGAGCTCTTTGATCTCCGGGGTTTCTCAGGGCCTTTGGGAGGGGAGTTGCAGGAGCGAGCAACTCCCAGCGCCCTGGACAGCCTCTCATGGCACTCCCCAGGAAGGGAGGCTGAGGCCTGGGGCAGGCCGGGAGACCATACAAAGGGAGGCCTGGGGTTGTACGCCCTTGTGAGTGGAGCCCCCGGGAGGGAGGGAGGGAGTGGAGGGGGCCTTTGAAGGGGAAAGTTCCTCCAAAATCTCGGGGGTGATTCTGTGATGAGGGCTCCTCCACCCTCTGTTGCTGCAAGGGAACAGCAGAACCATTTGTACAAAATCCTATGCTGTTGCCTGTGGCTGCAGGCCGATTTCACGGAGGAGCCTGCTCTTTGAGGGGTGCAAGGAGAAGGGAGGTGTAGGGCTCCCTGGAATGCCTCCATTTTCTGCATGTTGGATGGAAATGGATTTGAGAAAAGAAAACGACATATTGCCAAAAAAAAAAAAAAACCCAACCCTCAAGAAGAAGGAAAAAAGGAACTAAAACCCTAATGCCCTTAAAAAAGAAAACCAGAAAAAAAAAGTCATATATTATGTCTTTGGACTAAATCCATTGGTGTTCTGCCAATTCAAATAATAGTGTAACTCGATTAAGAAACTTGAAGGGATTTAAAGTCGCTGGCTTTCCTGACTCTTCTCTGAGATGGCTCCACAAGTCACTGTCTTCACCAGGCTAATTTGTTCCTGGATTTTTCAATCTGGTGATGACGCTTATGACTTGGTCGCCATATTGGAAGGGCTCATGATTTCTTTGGCTCGTGACTTCCACCTGGAATTTTGAGGTGACTGGAAACAGGACCCTGAATATGTCTTACAGTTGAGAAACTACGTGCGTGTGTGTGTGCACCTATGAATAACTTCTTCCAGTTTTACATGCCCTCTGCTCTCCTGTTGGCTGGCAAACTCCAGCTCATCCCTGCCTTAGGTCTCAGAGAGGGGCCCACCTGGGAATCACAAACGTGTCTCCCTAGAGGTCAGCTGGCACACAGGACACAGAAAGGTAGGGCCCCAAAGGCTCTGGTGCCCAGCAGCAAAGGAAATTCTGGAAGTGAAAGAGGACGAGTTTTCCAGTGGGATCAGAGTTCTAACCAAACGAGACCAGGGCACTTTGGAAGGCAGCTGTAGGGCAGGGCAGAGGGCACTGGCTTTGAACCCAAGGCCCTGCTCCCTGATCACTAGCTGAGCGACCTGGGCCTGCCCCCTCTAATACCCGGGTTTAATGCTTGTTTCCTCATCTATAAGATGGGGTAATGAGAAGTTCTTGACTCCCAGGCTTGTCGTGAGACTTAAAAGCATTCGTACTGTGAGAGCTCCCTATAAATGAGGAAGCCTCCCATGAACTGCTGGCATTAGAATTACGGCTTCCAGTACAGAAACTCGTGTTGACAGCAGGGATGTTTTAATTTCAGACAGGGCTTGTTCATGGAAGGCATTCGACAGTGGAATCCCACGTTACCTGCTCCCCTATAATTATTATTTACGAATAAGCATATTTTGTTTGTAAAGCTTCCATTAAATCTGGCTGAAATCCGCCTCCCTCTGGCCTGGCTTTTCTGGGGGCACCGAGATAGGAGCTGCTGGGGCTTCCCTTGGATAGAGGGTGGGGTGGGGGGTGGCTCCTGATCTGTGGGCAGCTGCACCTGCCCTTTCCAAGGAGGTCACAGCCAGTGTGACCTGTGGCTCTCCGTGGTGCAGTAACTGAGTTCTCCAGTCTGATCCTTCTGCCCTAGCCTCCTTGGCTTGTCTCGGGGAGAAATGCTGCATCCGTTAGGCCCGGGCTTCCTGGAGCTTCACGGCTGTTCTTCCCTGCTTGTCTCTGTCTTCAGATGAGCAGACATCCCTACTGTGGATAGGCCGTCCATGTGGTGCTTGGATCTCAGGCTCTGCTTCAAAGCTGGCTGTGATGTCAGCCGTGTGAGACACGGGACATGATCACCCTGTGGACCAGTGGTCTCCACCCGCTCTGTATGCTGAAGTTGCTTGGAATGATTACAATGCCAAAGCCTGGGCCCCACGTCTAGAAACTCTGATTTCATTGGTCTAGAGCAGTGGTCCCCAAACTTGTTGGCACCAGGGACCAGTTTCGTGGAAGACAATTTTTTCCGCAGACATGAGAGGAGCAGGAATGGTTCAGGCAGTAACGTGGGTGATGGGGAGTCGTGGATGAAGCTTAGCTCACTGGCTGGCGGCTCACGTCCTGCTGTTCAGCCCAGTTCCAAACAGGCTTCAGACCAGTACTGGTTCAGGAACTGGGGTTTAGGACCTCTAGCTTAGCATCAGATCTTAGTATCAAAAGCCAGGTGGTTCTTATGTATAGTCAGGGTTAAGAAATACCAGTGCTTCTCCGATTTAATGTTTCATACAAATCTCCCAGGGGATGTTATTAAAATGCAGATTCTGAGTCCATCTGTGTAGGACAACGGAACTTGAACATTTCTAATGAGCGTGGCAATCCACGTATGGGCCACACTTTGGGGAGCAAGGATCTACCTTTTCTTAATCCTGATATCTCAGTTCATCTGGCCATGGCCAGGGGTGGCTGACCTGGAAAGCAGGTGGAGGTGAACACAGGAAGAAATCTGCAAGGCAACTCCAGAGGCTTGCTTGAGTGTGTTCCTGCCAGGTACCAACTGTGGAATCTGTAATTTACCGCACCAAACACACACACAGACACATACATATACGCACACGAACCCCTCCATCTGAATCTGTTCTTGAATACCCACGTAAATAGCAACCAGAAGATTTCCAATATTTCATTATCTTTCCAAGTTTCCTACTTTATCCTGTGAAAATATCTAAATGAGTGAAAACATTTGCTGTAGAAAATTAAGGTGCCACGCCATGAATTAAATATCTATTTGTAATACCTAGCTGGAAAGTGAAATTGAAGTTGCTCAGTCATGTCCGACTCTTTGTGACCCCATAGACTGTAGCCTACCAGGCTCCTCTGTCCGTGGGATTTTCCAGGCAATAGTACTAGAGTGGGTTGCCATTTCCTTCTCTAGGGGATCTTCCCAACCCAGGGCTCAAACTCAGGTCTCCTGCATTGTAGACAGACGCTTTACCATCTGAGCCACCGGGGAAGTAATTGGAAAGTAAACCCTAACCTGGACTTGTAAATAGTCAGCCCTGAGATCCTTATGTGGCCAAATGAAATCTCCTAGAGGTGACTATGATAACAGCAACTTTCAGTGAGCCTGCAAGTCAATAGCTACTAAAACTAGCTTATCTGTGACAAGGAGACAGCTCTGACCATGGTACAAAGGCTTCTGAGTTGTGGGAGAGGTCCTTGCTGATAGCATTTAGCCTGGAAGATCACCCCCTCCCAATTATAGGCGTGCATGTAAACTACTGCCTTCCCATCATGGCCACGGGTGTTTGGGAAGTTTTGCAGTTGGCAATTTTGCAGACAACATTGACAGAGGAGATTTTCCATGGGTTAGCATCATGCTTACACACTCTGTGGCTTCATGGAATAATACACAGAAAAACGAATAACCAGAGTGTATAGTTGACGAAGGCTCCATGAAAGAGTGAACTTTGAACAACTGCAAGTGAGTTTTCTACGACTGTTGGCTCAGACCCAGGGAGGGGTGGGTGTGACATGCAGAGGTCTGGGCCTGGGTGTATGAGCCCGGGGCCACCCTGGGTGGCATGCACCATCTGATCAGCAGAGGGTGAACCATCAGGACCTCCAGGCAAGAAGTGAGCCTTGAGCTGACCTGTGTTGGAGGATTTCACTAGTCAATCAAGGACAAGAATTTTGCCAGACAGCTGGGGGACGGTAGTTGACACCAGAACCACACGGAAGCCATGTCTATGTTTTTGGCTGGGCTGTTCCACTGGGCTTCAACCAAACTGTTCCATAGATAGTGTAGAGTGTTCTCTAGTTGAGGTTAAGGTCTTCTTCCTCAGTCACCGTCTATCATCTTTCTAAAGCCAGGTGTTGTTGTAGACTTATGTCAGGACAGGGTGAACCCAGCTGCAAATCACTTCTGATATCCTGGTGTACTGGGCAGTCAGGTTAGTGAGAGATTTCTGTACACAGCTTATTCTTACCTGAAGGTGTACCCATTCCCCAAGATGCAAAGGATGAATCCAAGCAGGCTTCACTGGCTTTGTCCAAGCCCATCAGCCCACAAGAAGCCTGGGCAGAAATTGACATGTGCCATTCCAGAAACCTTATTTCATTGCTCATTTCCCTTCCAACAGTCCCCTTCCTCTGCCACCTCCTCTTTCACTGCTCTGGAATCCTGGTCCCAGATGTGACTTTCTGTGTTTCCTTTGGCTGGGAATTTGCCGTTTTCCCATAACCCAGTTGGGTTGCCTGTTAGTGAAACCAAAAAAAAAAAAAAAAAAAACCACAACAAACCCTCCAACTTTCTGGGAAGACATCTAATTAAATTCCCAAAGAGGGACAAGGAAAGCCCCCTCTGAGACAGACAGAGACAGCCTCCTAATATATTATCATCCGGCAGAGAAAGTGCCCTGGATAAGCTCGGGGACCGGGTAACATGGTGTTCTGTTTCTTAATGTCCTCTGCAAAGAAGCTGGCCCTGGGTTTAAAATAGCCCTCTGGTCAAAGCAACTATTTAAAGAGTATTGGGGTCTGAGAAATGCAAAACAAAGTGTTGTTGATTAAAAACACATGGTTTGTTCCCGAGGCGAGAGTAGCCAGCAAAATCAAATGTGACAGTGTTTTGGCTTTTTCTATCCCACAAGACATGATGGTGATTTATTAGAGTGATGTCAGCTGTGGTTAAAAAAGTTTGCTGTGTTGTCTTAATAAAAAGAAGCTTTACCTTGGAGCTGTCAAACTCCCTGCCTCCTCTGGCTTAAGGCAGGCACTGCTGGGCCCTCAGCCCTTCTATGGGGGGAGGGCTTCTCCCCAAGGGGCAAACCTCTGCCTTGGGGGGAGGTCACGAGGCCACAGGGCACAGAGTTCTTCTTGGCAGAGCCGCAGGATGGCCTTTGAGGGGAGCTGCAGCCCACTCTTGGCTCGTTCAGCTTTGAGGACGAGGGTGCTGGCTTGGCTTGGAGTGTGAGTGTGGCCTGACTGGGTTGGGTGGCGGGCCTGGTTGGAGGGAAGCACGTGGCCTTCCCCATGTCACAGTGACCTAGGCCTGGGCGGGATGGATAATCCGCTGGTAGGTGAGGAGAAGCCGGGCTGCCAGCTGAATAGGAGGAGAGTTTCTTAGCCGAAGCTCTTTGGCTTTATGAGGAAAAGAAACCCGTTGAGAGAATTCAAGTAAACAGGATCTATTGAAGGAACACCACAGCTCCCCTCTCAGACAGCTGAGGGGAGACCGGCCGTCTGGGGAATGAGGTGGGCAGCAGGTGGAAGCAGCTTCTTTCTTCTGCCTTCCATGGAAACACGCAGTCTCTGATTTGCTTCTGTTTTTGTTGCCGTCCCTCTGCGGGTGGAGGGGTGCTCTTCTTGGGGAGGGTCTTGGTTTGTACTTCTTCCTGGCTTTGGCTGTGCCCTGAGAGGAGGACCACTTGTATCAACTTTGCCCTGATGCTACACAACCACGGTTTTGTCCGTCATCTTTCTTTACTGAGTCTAGAGAGTAGCCAGCAAAATCAAATGTGACAGTGTTTTGGCTTTTTCTATCCCACAAGACATGATGGTGATTTATTAGAGTGATGTCAGCTGTGGTTAAAAAAGTTTGCTGTGTTGTCTTAATAAAAAGAAGCTTTACCTTGGAGCTGTCAAACTCCCTGCCTCCTCTGGCTTAAGGCAGGCACTGCTGGGCCCTCAGCCCTTCTATGGGGGGAGGGCTTCTCCCCAAGGGGCAAACCTCTGCCTTGGGGGGAGGTCACGAGGCCACAGGGCACAGAGTCTCACGGTCTCAGTTCCAAATTCTGGAGAGAAAATCCAGTTGGCATAGAGTCCCGTGTGCATCTCTGGTCCAGGTGGCAGTAGCTCGTGGAGTGGTCAGTTAGGACAGGAGCCCTTCTGGGAGGCAGGGGCCCTGAGGTGATGGTAGGGGGTTGGCTGCAGATGAAAACCCTACGTATTACAAGGGCAGTTGAAGGAAGCAACCGCAAGTGTGTGTGTGTGTGTGTGTGTGTGTGTTTGTTCTAAAGATCTAGGACTTTCTAGGAGTGAAAATGCCTCTCCCTCTTCCCGCTGGGAAGATGAAACCCACCAAACACCTTTAATTGCTTCCCAGAGACACACCCAGGAAGTGAGAAGAAGACATTATTATTGTTTCAATTAATCTGGATTTCTTCCCAATTTTAGAAGAAACACGTACACGATTATAGACAACTTGGAAAACAGAAACCCATGAAGATGGAAGGAAAAAGCTGCCATGATTCGAGATAACTGCTGTTAACATACTGGTGTGTTTCCTTCCATCTTTTTTTTTCTTCAAGTACTAGCCCGAGGCTTTGTGAACGATGTGGGCTGCCGATCTATCTTTCGACTCTAATTATGTGTCTTCAGACTCTAAGACTTTAGGATTGCTTTAAATGTAATCTTATAATTTCCCTTGAGAACACAGGGTTGTTTCCCCCTTGTTCTTTCACCTTTTCCTAGAGGAGGCACCTTGAACAGAATCAACGCTGGTTAGTCCCTTTAGTCTGCCTCCCTACTTTTGTGCAGATCAGCCCTGTACCCTCTTCCCCCTGCCCATTGACAGCATTTTAACTGCTTCCACTCTTGAGTTCCTTCCACCCTCTTCTTTGGGGCTGTTATTGTTGTTTTTTTTTCTTTAATATTTATTTATTTGGCTGTGCTGGGTCTTAGCTGTGGCATGTAGGGTCTACTTCCCTGATCCGGGATTGAACCTGGGCCCTCTGCATTGGGAGCCTGGAGTCTTAGCCACCAGACCATCAGGGAAGTCCCAGGGCTGATCTTTTTAGAGCCCCAAATCTCATCTCACTAGTCTTCACAGAAGATCCTTTACTGGTCATTCCTTTCATTTAGGATAAGGTAGATTAAACCTGTAACATGGACCTCTGGACCACTGGAAGACTATTCTCAGCCACACAGCCTTTTTGGCAACTCTTGGACTGTCTCAGGCACACTCCCCTCTTGCAAACGCTGTTCCTGCTGTTCAAGAGCTTGACTCTACTCTTCAACCTGAAGGCTGAGTTCCATGTCACTTCTTCAGAGAAGCCTGTTCTGCCGGTGGCCTCTTGGAGGTCCCCAGCATGCCCTGTAGCTTTTCTTCAGAGCAAGGAAGGCAGTGTGCACTTACATATTTGTTTGTTTGGTTATTACATAATGTCTGCCGCCTGAAGAGATGGGAATGCTCCCCAAGGCAGGGCATTTGTTTTCCTGGGTTAGAGCCCCCTTCAGCGCTTGTTGGATGAAAGAGTGGGTAGGTGCTTCCCTGGTGCCTAGGCCTGAGTGAAGGGTCTCCATGCAGTGGCAGAGTGGGTTGGGAGGTCTCGTGAGAGGACGTGGTTTTGCATAAACCTTTGGGTAACTGACTTCCTCGATTGCCATCACGTGTGAGCGCCCCAGAGATGCACACACACGGCACTTGGTGACTGCGGTGTTGAGCTTGAAGCCTGCCTGCTGAGATGCTGTCCGTAAGGCTGCTGAGCAAGGTGGATGTTCAGGGAAGCACCTGTTCCTCGACGGGGCTCTGTCACTTTCTACCACGAGCATTCTGTGGGCAAACTTCATTCTAGACTGTGAATTCTAGGGAGTTCACTGTACCAGCTGCCAAGGCTCCTAGGATTGGGTGCAGCCACACAGCAGGGCTCCCCGCCTCTGAATCACCCTGGCAGCATGCTCTGGCTACACCACGAATCTTGCCTAAGTTAAAGGAAGATTTAGCTTCCCTAGAACATGGATCTATTGGTACGCTTCTAGAGATGGTTCTTCTCTGGAGAAACATTAAGTTCATTCAGTGCACATTTGTTGAACTCTGGCGTAGCATATCAGGTGCAGATGCAGACAAGGGGGGTGAGTGTTAACAAGCCCGAGCTCCATACTCCTTGCTGAATGATAGGCAAATAAATCAAGAGTCAAATTGTTGGGGTGAGGAAAGGTGAAGTCTTTCATTTATTTGAAAGTCCAGCAGATCAAGAAGATGATGGACTACGGTCCCAAAGAACCACCTTTCCTGAGTTCAAATTCAGGCTTCTTTTATTAAGAGGGAAGGATATGTGGTTGGTTGGTGCAAACTTCTTGGCTTCAGAATCCTTTGTTCTTGCAGCTGTCTACATCGGTCAGGTCATGATGCTCCTGTAAATTTCCAACAAGACAAATATTGCTCTCTGTTCTGCAACATTTTATCTCTATATGAATGGGAGAATGTTATACCTTTAAAAGTCAGAGCCTTGAGAATGGCTATCCTATGTATTCCAGGCTATAGGTGACCTTATTGTAAAATAGAATGCAAAGGTAAAAGTAAAAGAAACAGATCCAATATGGAGCCAGATTTGTTTGTCCCCTCAGAACATATTCTACATGATTATCTTAATTCCTTAGATTAGCCTTATGCATGTATGCATGCCCAGTTGCTCAGTCATGTCTGGGGAGGCTCCTCTATCCATGGGATTTTCCCAGCAAGAATACTGGAGTGGGTTGCCATTTCCTTCCCCAGGGGATCTTCTTATCCCAGTGTTCAAACCTGTGTCTTCCACCTCTCTTGCATTGGCCTTATGATGTTATTAGGCCTGTTATTAGGCCTATTTTATAGTAGAGAAAATGGAGGCTCTGAATTTCCATGACTTGCCTGGAGTCCCAGTTTGCATGTTCGATAGCAATGCAGCTCAATCTCCAGTCTTTTGACTTAAACCCAGTGTTTATTTTTACTACTGTAAGCTGAAAACATGAATGTGCCTCTGCTTCATGCCCTCCTCCTCAGATGATCTCTTCTGGGAAAACTTGATCCCCCAAAGTGTGATGATCCCAGAGGGTCTTCCTTGGTCCTAATCACATGCAGTACCCTTGGCTACTGTAGAAGTTGCAGAAGGTCCTGGCTACTGTACAATACTCTTCCATGCACAAACAGGAGGGTCTGAATCGTCCAAACTAGATTCCGAAGAGGAATGCAGAGTGATTATTCTCCCAGAGCAATGAAACCAGTTGCTAAGCCTGAGATCTAGTCTCTGGGGCATTCAAGAAGTGCTTTCCCAGCGAGACTTGCCCCGTGAAAGACGATAGATGCACAGATTTCTAGGGTGATGTTTGACACTCTAGGCATCTTTTAATGACATCTCTGATAGAGCACCATCTGACTTAAACAGTTCATGATCCAGGACACTCATGGTCACCTGAGACCTTTCATTCCAACTACAGGCAGATCCATTCGATTTGGGGCTCAACAAATGAGGAAAACAATTCTGTCTCCTTGGAGCTTCTCTCACTGGTGTTGATCCTGGAAGGCATCAGCGCAGCACCTCTCCCACCAGCAGGCTGGCCCTCGGGGAGCCTGGAGGGAGTCACGGTGAGAACCCAGGCTGGTCAGGCATGTCTGAGCAGGCCTGGTGAACCTCGAGGTGGACCTGTTCAATGCAGGAGGGACTGAAGAGTCTCCGGGGAAGGAGCTTGTCTTGGAGGAAGAAGGAACCAGGTACAAACAGCGGCCTGATAACCAAGCTTAGATTTCAGTGGAGTGGGAGTGCTTCTGAGCATGGCCTGGGGTATGGTTCACAGTCGGCTTTGGGCTCTACTCAGCCCCACTGGACTTCTTTCAGTGAACTATAGAGAGCATATAGGCATGGAAATGCTATAAATAAATGCTATAAACTAATACGTAGTGGTCACCAGGGAACCAGCTTTGGGAGTCAATCCTATGATGGGGAGAATGCCCCGCTCCTCCACCACGTGGTGCAACCCTGCAATCCCTTGGCTTGGGAGCCTCCAGCGCCTCTCTGGTGGCAGGGACAGCAGTGTCCTGAAAGAGGACTCGGAGCAGGCCAAGGGGAGCCACGTGGCGGGTGACAAGCAAACTGACCGTGTGTGTCTTGGGCATTAATGAGGCACCTCCAAGGGATTCTGGAAACGCCGGGTTAATTGCAGGGGGGATGGACATCCTGAGTGACCCAGTGAAAGCTAGTTCAGTTCAGTTCAGTTGCTCAGTCGTGTCCGACTCTTTGCGACCCTATGAAGTGCAGCATGCCAGGCCTCCTTCTTCATCATCATCTCTCGGAGTTCACTCAGACTCACGTCCATTGAGTCTGTGATGCCATCCAGCCATCTCATCCTCGGTTGTCCCCTTCTCCTCCTGCCCCCAATCCCTCCCAGCATCAGAGTCTTTTCCAATGAGCCAACTCTTCGCACGAGGTGGCCAAAGTACCGGAATTTTAGCTTTAGCATCATTCCTTCCAAAGAAATCCCAGGGTTGATCTCCTTCAGAATGGACTGGTTGGATCTCCTTGCAGTCCAAGGGACTCTCAAGAGTCTTTTCCAACACCACAGTTCAAAAGTATCAATTCTTTGGTGCTCAGCCTTCTTCACAGTCCAAGTCTCACATCCATACATGACCACAGGAAAAACCATAGGCTTGACTAGACGAACCTTAGTCGGCAAAGTAATGTCTCTGCTTTTGAATATACTATCTAAGTTGGTCATAACTTTTCTTCCAAGGAGTAAGCATCTTTTAATTTCATGGCTGTGGTCACCATCTGCAGTGATTTTGGAGCCCCCCAAAATAAAGTCTGACACTGTTTCCACTGTTTCCCCATCTATTTCCCATGAAGTGATGGGACCAGATGCCATGATCTTTGTTTTCTGAATGTTGAGCTTTAAGCCAACTTTTCACTCTCCTCTTTCACTTTCATCAAGAGAAAGCTAAGTCATTCTTATTTTCTCCTTAACAATGAATGACTGTGCATCGCTTCAGTCGTGTCTGACTCTTTCGACCCCGTGGACTGTAGCCTGCCAGGCTCCTCTGTCCATGGGGATTCTCCAGGCAAGAATACTGGAGTGGGGTGCCATGCCCTCCTCCAGAGGATCTTCCTGACCCAGAGATGGAACCCACATCTCTTATGTTTCCTGCACTGACAGGCAGGTTCTTTACCCCTAGTGCCATCTGATATGCACTTTCTGGACACTGACCACAGCCTCGTTTGAAAGGTATTCTCAGCCATAACTTATTGAAGAAGAAACTGAAAATCAAAGAGTTTAATTTCTCCAAAATCATACAGACAGCAAATGGCAGAGCCTGAACCCTTAGTCTGTACTCTTTTTTTCACCTGGGATAAACCATACTGGAAAAGAATACAAAAAAGAATGTATATATGTGTATAAATAAAAGTCATTTTGCTGTACAGCAAAGATTGGCACAACACTGTAAATCAACTATACCTCAATAAGAAAAAAGTCATTGTTACTAACGTGATGGGATGCAAACGGCGTCGACCTGGTAGGACCGTCACAGCCCTGCCCCCTCTCCCAGCATCTCTTTTCCTGGTTGAACATCCCTGATGTTTCTCAGTCATTCTTCAGAAGCCCCCATGCTCAGTCCTCTGCTGTTCTCTGTACCCACTTTTGGAATCACTCCAGGCTGCCAGCACCAAAAGCATTTGCTAAAAGAACTTTAGGAAGTCCTACAATCAACATGGCCTAAGAGTTTTCTTTTTTCTTTTTTTTTCTTTTTCCTGATTGGGTGAAAAGAAGGCTCCCAGAGCCTGGAAGCAACTTGCCCGAATCCTATGTACCTGGTCAGGGGATGAGCCAGCACTCCCCACAAGCCATCTGGCTCAGAGCTTGGCAGCAGGATCTTGGCCATCACTGCCCTCATGAGGCATGCTGATGGGGACAGATTGGCCCTCATTTTGCATGAGTGAGCACAAGGTAACCCTGCGTCTCCTTCATAATTCTTTAATTCTAAGGACACGGAAATGATGATGGAGAAATGGACAATAGCTGAGTGTTATCTAATTACCAAGCATTTAGCTACATGATGGCATTTGTTCTCACAACAGTTGTGGGAGGCAGTCAGGCCAGGGGAGACCCCATTTGACATAAGAGGACGTACAGGCACAGAGAGGCAAAGTCATCTCCTACAGCCATCCAGCTAGTATGCTGAGGAACCGTCAACCACATCCTGATGTCAGAAGCCTGTGCTTTTCCATGACATCATGACACCTTCCAGTAAAGATTCCTTCCTCTCTTCCCAGGAGGACTCTGGCCTTGGTTAATGCTGAGGACACCATCCAAGTGACCACCACCACGGGCTGCCTCCAGGAGTGATGCTCTGGGGCTGACGCCTTCTTGTTCACCAGGTGCCCCAAGGTGAGACAAGAACCACTCTCCTAGAACACAGATTTTTCTGATTTTGTTCTTTTTCCTGGCTGAGCTTGGAACAGGTTGTGTGATCTTGAGGAAGTCATTTAATTTGTCTGGGCTTCAGTTTACTGGCCTGTGAAATGGAGCTGATGAACCAGAGTCAGTGTTTTTTAATCGTTTCTTTTTTTGGGGGCGGGGGGGCGGGAAAGCACTTTCTAACCATTTCCTCTAAGGAGGTTTCGGGGAGGATTACTTGGTGCAATTTACATTGCAAAAGTAATTAATTCTTATTTAAATAATTTTTTTAAAAAAGTAGTTACATATTGCTTTTTTTCTTTTAATATTTTTCCCATTTAAAAAATGTTTGCTTATCTGGCAGCATCAGGTCTTTAGTTGCATCATGCTGGATCTTTCATTGTGGTGCACGGACTCTCTAGCATGTGGCCTTAGTTGCTCTAAGACAGGCAGAATCTTAGTTCCCCGACTGGGGATCAAACCCCCATCCCCGGCATTGGAAGGCAGATTCTTAACCACTGGACCACCAGGGAAGTCCCTATTTTTTTTTAAATTTTGAATTAAGTCATAAAGCATGTTTTGCACATTCCTCTCCTCTGCCATCCCCTTTCTGGGCGGTATGCTCTCCTCTCCCTCCTGCCATCTTGCCCACAGCTGAGAATCCCCACTTGGTTTAGAATCTTGCTCTGGGTGTGAGATGACTTGAGTCCTAGGGTGTATTTGTTCTGGAAGAGAGGAGCCAAGACAGCCTTTCTGGGTTGCCCATCTCTCTCCCTGGAGCCGTCCCCTGCCCCCATTTTTCTCTGCCTGCAACAATCATCTCGGGGTCCCCCTCAGGCTGCCCCTCGACTCCCCCCAGTCTCCAGAGCAGCGGGCGGGTGGCCCTCCCGTTTGAGCGGGCCATGTCTCAGTGCAGTTGCCAGCACAGTTATCTTTTATTTCTGGCATGTGCTGTAACACAAGAGTGATCTTGACTTCAGGATTATCACCTCTCATCATTCTTTCTCCCTTTTCTTCTTTTCTTTTTCTTCCTGAAAGATGATAAAATTACCAGACAGGGCCTCCCGCTTCCTCCAGGCCTAGTCAGAGCTCAGGGATATTTACTTCTCGGGTAAACAGCTATAATCTCCCTAACCAGACTTTATCGCAGTTAAGTAAGTTAAATTCTTCTGGTCTAATCCTCCATGTGCTGTGGGGTTTTTTTTTTTGAGTATAAAGCGTTCACCATCTTTTGATATAATATGACAATGCTGGGCCGCTGGATATGATTAGGCATCGAGCAAAGAGGTTTCAACTTAACCAGACTGGAAAAGAAGGGCCCCCTTTGCAAAACAGCTTTGGGCAGGAAAAACAAAACAAAACAAAACAACTCACGGAAAAGCACTTTTGCTCATGAGAGGTACAAAAGAGAGGTATGTGGGTGTTTGCAGGGCCCGAGACTTTCCCCAGTCAGGCAAATCCCTGGCAGACACTGAAAATTGAGCTGGCCCCCGCATCTGTGAGCTTCCTGCTGTTCCTAACCATGTGACGGCCACCTTGGCCAGGAGAAGACAGGAGAAGGGAACAGCGCTGAATCTGAGGCTGGAGGTCACGTCACTCCCACTGGGAGAAACTAGACACGCTCGCCCCTCTGGGTAACAATCGAAGGGCATTTCAGGAACAAAGACTTAATGGGGCTTGCTTGGCTCAAATTGTTGAAAATTCTGGGGCATGGAAGATGGTTACAGGTGATGGGGTGGAGAAAGAAAGGTGTCTGAATGTGGCTGGAGACTAAAGCCAGCCTGGGAGACGGGACAGGCCTTGTGTGTGTAGATGTTGGTGCCTTAGGGGATGGGTGGCAGAGCCTCTCCAAACACTGGCATCAGCAGAAACCAAGGTCGGGAGACCAAAGGCTCCTGGCGTCAGTGTGCACAGTGAAGGGACTGCCGGCCGGGTCTCTAGGCCCAGAGGCTGGCACGGCTGCCGCGAATATGCGCAGAAGCGTGTCCCGTCTCTATGCACAGATGCCGCGCGTTGGCTTTTCTCTCCTGTTGACCTTCCAGTGGGTCCTAAACTCGTTCCTGTTCCCTGCCCCGCCCTGCCTGCCTGTGCCACTCGTGCTCCCAGCCAAGCCATCACACGTCCCCAAGCACCGCCTGGGCGTGTTTAAAGCCCGAGCCACACTTCGGGGTTCGACTCCTCCTGCCGCCCTCCCTTCATGTATGTGTCTGTGTGTGAGAGAGAGTGTGTGTGTATTTTTGGCCTTGAATCCCCACGACAAAGAAGAAGAAAGGAAACTGCCAGGGCCAAGGATGGAGAGGCAGCTTGCAGCATTTCAGAAACGGCCCTGCTGTCTCTACCGCAGGCGACACTTGAATGGAGGCAGATCCATCGGGCAGTTAGTGCTGTCTGAGAGCAGCCCCAACATTCAGGTGTGCTGGGGGTCGGGGGACTCAGGCGTCTCCCACTCTGTCCTCTGCTTGAGGGAAGACAGTACCCCAGGCCACCACACCAGGGTCCCCTCTCCCTTCCCCCTGGGTGGCCTCACCCTGCAGGGCCATGGGAAGTGTGTCCAGGGTTCTCGTGTTGTCTTCTTCTCCTGCGTCCCTCTCCTGGCAGCCAGGCCTGCCGAGGTCTCGCTGAGTGGGGACCACCAGGAATGGCTGCACCTCCCCTGCACCAAGCTGATCCTGGGACTTGCTCCTGAGGGCTCAGAGCGCCCCACTCGCTGCAGGAAGGGCTTCCAGGCTGCATGTCCTGAATGTACTCCTTGTAGCCTCTCTCCTGACAGCCCAGCTCCTTCATTCCTGGACTACACCTTGGTCCTTTAGAAAGACCTCCAGGACTTTCCTAGTGGTCCAGTGGTTAAGAATCTGCTTTGTGATGTGGGGGACACGGGTTTGATCCCTCGTAGGGGAACGAAGATCTCAAATGCTGTGGGACAACTCATCCTTTGTATCATAACTACTGCCCTCGAAATGAATGATCCTATGTGCTGCAACGAAGACCCAACACAGCCAAATAAAGATTAAAGAAATGTCCATCCCCATGTTTGCCCCGTGTAGCCCATCCCCATGTTTGCCCCGTGTAGCCCATCCCCATGTTTGCCCCGTGTAGCCCATCCCCATGTTTGCCCTGTGTAGCCCATCCCCATGTTTGCCCTGTGTAGCCCATCCCCATGTATGCCCCGTGTAGAAGTCCCTTGCTACATTTTGCCAGACTATGTGTCACAATGAACGAAAGAATGAATGGATGAAAATAAAATCAAAGGTACAGGGTTTGCTTTCAATCCATACCTTGGAAATACCAGCCCCTATTCTTCTGCCATGAAAAAAAATTTCATCTCTTTACTGCTTTTGCCTATTGGTCATTTTGGGAGAGGAGGGGTAAGGCCATGCCCCACCCTCTGAGTGTTTCATAAACCATCAGGCATTACTGCTTACCGGGGCTTGTCATCTTCTCGGGGCAGCTGGTGGGAGCTGGGTTTGATGGGGCTGAGGGAGGAAAGTAGAAGGAAACCGGGGAGTCTTGTTGGGGACCGTCTGAGTCGCCAAGGGGCCCCGGACACTGGCCTTCCAGGTGATGGAAGGGAAAGCATGAGGACCCGGGGGGCTCAGAAGGAAGGAGACGGGACATCGAAGCCAGGTGAGCAAGCCTGGAGCAGACCTGGGCTTGGGCCAGTCGCGCGAGAGGGCAGAGCCCTGATGCTGCTGGGGCGAGCCCCGTTTCTCTGCCCTGTGTTGGGCGGGTAAGGCGGCTCCTCTGCCAGTGGGAGGCTGAGCACAGTTCACTCTGTGCCGCGGCTGCCTGGCCTCCTTCTGGAACTCCCGACTCTGGTTTAGAGCTGCCCTGTCTGCAGTGCATTACACAGGATCCCTCACCCCCTACATTGGTCTTAAACATGGTGAAAGAAATGTTAATAATGTTAAGACATAAGTATAAATATTACCCAACTGACGGGGCTTTGATTTATGATTTTAGGACTTTATGATGTGAAAGTGATACATATTTAGTAGGAACTGTACTTTGAATTTTGATCTTTTCCCGGAGCTAGTGATACCCTGTACCCTTTCTTGTGATACTGGGGCAGTGGTAGCCACCCCATCATGAGAATAAACAGTTAACATATTTATCACCATTCTACACCCAGATGACCATAATATTTTTCACTTTAAGTACAAGAGTCAACTAATTACAAGGGATATCCAACACTTTATTCACAAACAGGCTTTGTGTTAGATAATTTTGCCCAACTTCAAGCTAACAAAAGTGTTCTGTTTAAGGTAGGCTAACTCATGACGTAACTCATGGTAGGTTAGGTGGATTAAATACATTTTCAATTTATGATATTTTCAACCTACAATGGGTTTATCGAGATGGTGGGGTTCCCACGTGGCTCAGTGGTAAAGAATCTGCCTGCCAATCCCTGGATTGGGAAGATCACCTGGAGAAGGAAATAGCAACCCACTCCAATATTCTTGCCTGGGAAATCCCATGGATAGAGGAGCCTGGCAGGCTACAGTCAGTCCATGGGGGTCGCAAACGAGTTGGATGTGACTTGGTGACTAAATAGCAGCAGCAACCCTATCGTAAGTCAAGGAGGATCTGCAGTGAATATTGAAGTTATATATAGACGTTGGAATGATCCAGAGTTCAAGTGAAAGGATATTCATGGAGCTTTGGACACAGTGATGCCCATCAGAGGACTTTGAATAGGAATAACAGTGGTAATACTGATAGATACTGGCCACTGAGTGCCTTTTATGTACCAGGCATGCTGCTGCTGCTGCTGCTGCTAAGTCGCTTCAGTTGTGTCCGACTCTGTGCCACCCCAGAGATGGCAGCCCACCAGGCTCCCCTGTCCCTGGGATTCTCTAGGCAAGAACACTGGAGTGGGTTGCCATTTCCTTCTCCAACGCATGATAGTGAAAAGTCAAAGTGAAGGTGCTCAGTTGTGTCCGACTCCTAGTGACCCCATGGACTGCAGCCTACCAGGCTCCTCTGTCCACAGGATTTTCCAGGCAAGAGTACTGGAGTAGGGTGCCATTGCCTTCTGCAATGTACCAGGCATGTTCTCATATAATTCTGACAATAATCCTTTATCTCCAACTGACAGCTAAGGAAACAGACTCAGCAGTTGAGTAACTTGCCTAGGGCTATATAACTCATGAAGAGGCAAAGCTGGGGTTTGGACTCAGGTCCAGGGAACCTAGGAACCCAATCAATAGAGAAAGGTGTGGAATTAGATGCTCAGGTCTGTGGTTCTGTCTGTACATCGATGGTGGTGGTGGTTTAACTGCTAAGTGGTGTCTGACTCTTGCCACCCCATGGACTGTAGCCCATCAGGCTCCTCCATCCATGAGATTTTCCAGGCAAGAATACTGGAGTGGGTTGCCATTTCCTTCTCCAGGGCATCTTCTCAACCTAGGGATCCAACCTGTGTCTCCTGCATCTCCTGCATTGCAGGCGGATTCTAGACTGCGGAAGGATTGGGGAAACCTCTACTATACCTCGATAGGAGGTGGTAAAGAAAGAAGGTCTGTAAAAGCTCCAAGGGGTGATGGAAGTTTCTGGAAGGAGTTGCGGCTTGATCTGGATTTAAGTAAGCTGAGGGCTGAGGTGTATGAGTGAGTCTGGGGTGTGTGAGGATCAGTGAGGAGAACAGGAAGACAGGATGATGGCTTTGCTTAGGGACACACTGGTGATGAAAGTTTCTGGAAGGAGTTGAGGCTTGATCTGGATTTAAGTAAGCTGAGGGCTGAGGTGCATGAACAGGAAGACAGGATGATGGCTTTGCTTAGGGACATGCCGGGGAGCCAGGGCAGCAGGTTAATGTGCTGAAACGCTAGCGTCCCCACCCTTTCTCTGTGTGAATTCAGGCAAATGGATAAATCCTTCTAAGCCCTGGCTGCTCATCAGTAAAGCAGTGACAACGGTGGTGAGGATGTAACTTATGTGAGGTATTTAGGGTCCGGCACAGGCGAACTGCTACATAAATGTTGTCTGTGGTTGAAAATGTTCTCAGTTGATCAGCTCCTGCGTTTCTGTGTTATCTTAACTCTTCCCCCTTTTTCAGAGTCCCTGGCCATGGAGCCATCAAGTCCGGCTGATTCTCACTTCATAGTATTTGTTCTTTCTTTTTCTTTCTCACTGCCACCGCCCTTTATTCTAGGTCCCTGTCATTACACTGTAACATGGCAGCAGATTCCTGGCAGCTCCGTACCTCCAACCTTTCTCCACACTGGTCAACCTTGTCGTTGACATCAGATTGTTCCTTTGAAACCACTGCTTTCTGCGTCTTCCTTTCCTGCTCAAAACACTCTGGTGACTCACTCTAGAATTTCCTATTAAATCCAGACTTCTTAGCTGAGTCACCTACTCCCTACTTTTTCTTTTATTTGCCCCTGTGTCTTAACATGGTCACTCTTACTGTCTCATAAACATGCTAGTTTCTTTTCCATCAGTGAGCCTTCATTTCTGTTTCCTCCTCCAGGGAGCTACCTCTTCCTCTCCATCTAGCCAAGCACTCATCTTCGAGGCTGGCTCCTTCAAAACCTACCTCCTGACCATTCGAGTTCATGAGATCTCTCTCCTTGGTGGACCTCTCTTAAACTCTTTCTTTGTGCCTTGTTCATTTGGCCAAAAGCTGTCTTGCTAATAGTATACACTCCTGAAAAATGAAATGTTTCCCCAGATGGGTTGCAAATCTTCCAGGGAAGGCCATTTCATTGCCATTTCTGGCCTCTCTTGTTCTTAGCCTAGGGCAGAGCTAAGCCTAGAGAAGTCACTTCATACATTTCAAAATTAATTTTGTCAAATAACAGTGGTAGTGAGAAGGCTGGTAATGAAGAACAGAAGGTGGGAGAGAAAAGCCTTTTTCCTAGCAAAATTGGGTGAATTCTGTGAGGCAGCAGAAGCTGTGGCTTAGACTGGCCAGCCACTCAGACCCCCAGAAGCCAGTCGTCTCTCTCTCTCTATTTTTTTAAAATTTTGGCTGAAATTGCAAAACAATTTCCCCATTGCACAACATGTGGGGTATTCGTTCCTTCATCAGTGACTGAGTGCCTTCTGCATTGGAAGTGTAGAGTCTTAACCACTGGCCCACCAAGGAAGTCACAGCCGTCTCTTTCTCTTGTGTGTCCCTTGGGGTCATCCCCATGTTTTCCACCTTTGCTTTCTTCCCTGGAAGCTGCTCTCTGCCCATATTTCTTTGCCTGGGATTCCTGGTAGAGCTCAGAAGGCAAGCTGGGATGAGACTGGCATTTAGCTCTAAATCCTGATCAGATACCCTATCCAAGGCCCTACTGATGGTTCACAATTGGCTGGGAGTGTTTGTTCCATGTCTGAGCAGATGAATCTAGAGTGCGTGAATGAAGAATGGCACATATTGGAATACAAGACAAAGGCTTTCACAATAATATGCGGCCATTTGCTGTATCCTTAATGACAATCCCAGCAATGCTGATGATAATCCGATGGGAAGAGCAGAGCTGATGAATGATGGGAGGGACACCAGAGAAGCCTGTTCTCCTCCTGGGGCCTCCGGGTTTCCAGCCAGGCTTTCCATTGTTTGGGGTTTGTGCTCCATACCCAGCTGGCAAGATGCCTCCCTCTGATTCAAAGAGGGGAGAAGAGTCCCTCACCCGGGGAGCTTGAGGACGTCAGACTGCTCCTTACGCAAGAGCCTCCTAATGAGTTAAGTGTAAATGAATCAGAAGCAGATGGATCGGATTGTTCTGGAAATACACCCGAGGTTTAAAAATTAAGGGAAAAAGCATTTGGCAAAAGGCATTTTGGGGTTGCCAAGACCCAGAACATTTGAAAAACAGTTCAAGATTTCTTTTTCTTTTCTCTTTGGTTGCAAAACCCACAATGCTGCCTGGAGGCAGTAGAAAGAGATGGGCCTCCATTCTTTCAAGCTGAAGTTCCTCCCGCAGTGTGGGTAATGGACCCCAGACAGGAGGAAATGGGCTGTAGCATCAGGGGCTGATTGTGTCCAGGAGCAAAGCTCCCTGCAGGCCTCCGTCGGTGGAGGAAGGTGCCCCCTTGAGTCTACAGCTCCCAGCCTGGGCCTCGGTCCTCTGGGCCTGCTCTGGGCGGCTACCTATGACTCTCAGTGTGTCTCCTGCCTTTCATAAGACTTGACTCACCTTGTCCAAATGCGGGGAAGCTCGTTATATAAGGGAAACAGTCTCCGATTTGCTAGGTAAGAAACTCCTGGAGGTTAGCAAGTCCTAATCCAATAAAATATAAAGTGAAATGTTTATTCTAGAAAAAAATCCTTGAAATAATTTTTTTTTACCTCTGGGCCTGCTCTGGGCGGCTACCTATGACTCTCAGTGTGTCTCCTGCCTTTCATAAGACTTGACTCACCTTGTCCAAATGCGGGGAAGCTCGTTATATAAGGGAAACAGTCTCCGATTTGCTAGGTAAGAAACTCCTGGAGGTTAGCAAGTCCTAATCCAATAAAATATAAAGTGAAATGTTTATTCTAGAAAAAAATCCTTGAAATAATTTTTTTTTTAATTAGTCACGTTTGGCATAGTTGAGCCTTTCCCTGGAGGGGCTAGCTTGCAGAGGGAAAAGAGAGAAAAAAACAACATTCTTGGAGGAAAACTCAATCCAGTGGTTTCTAAGTCTGCAGCTGACTTGCTGTGTGATTGCACACAAGATAGTAGACCTCTCTGAGCTTCGGGTGCCCAATAACCAGCTCTCGAGGTTTTCTCTGATTAAATGCCAACACATGAATCTAATAAGTCAGGGGCTGATGCATGTGGACAACGAATCCTAACATTACAAGAGTGTTAGGTCTTGGTGGATTTAGCACCTGGGTCACTTACCAAATTCCAGCAGGGTCATCCCCCAACCCTCTTCCCCCAGGCACCTACCTGTGAAGCCAGACTTACCCACAGGCCTCTCAGAATCCCGTGCCTTGAAAGCGAAGTGACATTGGCCTTTCCCCAGGTGGGGAGGTGACTGGGAGGCAGTGGCTCAGTGGGGTCCCACCCAGGGATTTTTACTTCCTGTCCCAGGGCCATCCACATCCAAGAAGATCTGTCCTTGTGTATGGTTTTGCCACAACTCTGTCTGGGAAAATCAGTACTGGGGTTCCTTTTCATTTCCGATGCTCTTACCTCCCCAGAAGGTTGCTTGCTTCTCACTGGTAAGGAGAGGCCCCACGGCTGGTCATGGTGAGGGGCTGGGAGCTGCAGGTCAGGTTGCAGATTCTGTAAGCAGAGCTCAGGCATAGCACGACTGAATTCTGTCCCTCCTCAGGGCCCCAGCAAACCCGCTTCTTTGTTCAATTACTTTTTCACCGGGTGTGTTAGTGCTGGCTCTTAGTCTGACCTCTCGGTGAAGACAGGTCTCTTCACCCTGGTCCTGGTTGACAGTGACAACCAGTCATTGCATAAATGGTTATCACTTATAAAGAGCTTTCACATAATCTCGCAAAGCCTCGTCTCAAAGCCCACAGCAAATGCAGGGGCCTCAGATCATCTGGTTGCCCTCTCATGACAGAGGGACAGTCTTCCCAAGTCCCACAGCCAGTCAAGGGCAGGTCTGGGTTGAGAGCCTCTTCCCTCCCCTGGCTTGACCTTGAAGTCTCTTTGCTCTTGATCAGGATCTGTTTTGATCTGTGCCACTTTGCTTAGATCACCCCACTAGGACTGTAAACTCCTTTGGGACAGGGATCACGTGTGGCGTATCTCCATAGCCCACATGGTGCAGGGCCGAACATCCTAAGTGAAATCTGCTTAATAAACGTCCAATCGACAGGGAGAAATCCTGAACTGGGTAAAACTAGTTTGGCTTTCCTGGTGGTTCTGTGACAAGGAATCCGCCTGCCAATGCAGGAGCTGCGGGTTCATTCCCTGGGTTGGGAAGATCCCTTGGAGAAGGAAACGTCAATCCACTTCAGTATCCTTGTCTGGAGAATTCCATGGATGGAGGAGCCTGGTGGGCTACAGTCCAAGGGATTGCAAGAGAGCTGGGTATGACTTAGTGACTAAATAACAGCAAAGTTCACGGAGGACAATTCGGCATCTTGTTGCCTGATCTGAAAGGGCTGCTCCTCACCTGACTCCCTTAGTCCTGACACAGACTTCCCATCACCAGCCACAGAGTTATCACCCTGCCTAGCACCGCTCTCTTATAGCCACCTCCCAGTGCAGGCCAAGACACAGAAAAGGAGGTGTGAGCGTCTAGGTATCATCCCAGCCAAGGGAATGTGAGGCAGAAGCTCTGGAATTGCAGGGCTGAAGCAGACCCTGTGGGGAAGACCACACGGGCTTTTTGGAGCTGGAACTGGCCCCTATACCGAAGTGTGGGGTGACCTTAGCCCCACTGCCTCTGGTTGAAAGAACAAAGATCCCCTCTGTCCTGCCTACCGGCATCTTAACCGTTTGAGCAAGAGGGCAAGCGAGATCCCATTTTGAACTCCCAGGAGAAAGGCAGTAGTAATAACAACAGTGATGTAAAGGATCTGGCTATGGAGACTGCCTCAAGTAGAAACCAGCTCACCCCTCAGGGCAGGTGGGGGCCGCCTCTAGGAGCTGGGACTGCTCCCCTACTCTTTGAGGGTGCAGGGGAAGGACAGAGAGCACAGACTCATCACGCTTCTTGGAGTCTCTAGGTGTGTGGGAATCCAGAGAAGGCCTCCTCCCTCTCTGGAGTTTTTTTTTTTTCCTCTCCTGGGAGAATTCTGGCTTCCCTGTTTCTGACATGATGATTCAGAGCAAAAGTGGACTTGTCAGAGACAGGAAGGAAAGATAAGATAAAAATAAAAAGCTAGCCAGACTCAGAAGTTTTTCTGGCCTTAGTTCCCCCTCTCCCTACCCCTCAACACTGACATTCTTGAAAACAAAAATCCCACAGCGGAGCTCAGAGTTGGGGCCAGGCCTCAGGCTCCAGGTCAAGGCTGGAGGGATTTGGAGGAAGTGATTCAGAGCCCGGAGGGGTGGGGTGGGATTGGGGGGGCTTGGGGGGGCAGAATGGAGGAGTGGGAGGCAGGGCCAGGATGGGGATTACCCCATCCACCCGCAGGCAGGCCACTGGGAGCCCAGTGATTGATGGGCCCCAGCTTGGATGGAAAGTCCAGATTCCAGAAGCAGGCAGAAAGCTGCTTCTCACAATGGCAACACAATTAAAAACTAAATACATCAAATTCATTAGTTTACAAATAGAACTGTTACTTGTTACTCGGGGTATTAACAATCTCCTTTCTCGATTAAAAAATTTTTTTAATAAAAATTTTTTTTTTAACTTTTTGGTAACGCCCGTGAAAGACGTTTCAGTTGCCAACATTTCTGCAGAACTAATGTGGGTGGATTGTGACAGATATAATTTCTCCAACCTACAGTTTCATCAACTTGAGTTCTGTTAAACTATACCCGCTGGGCTTAGCTCCTTTTAAAGTTTCCGCTTTGACAGGTAGATTTATTAGTCTTGAAATTTGTACAAATCAGATGTCACTCGTGGCAACTTGTCAAAATGTCAGTCTGGCGAGGCGGCATGAAAGGCTTTGTGGAGAGGGAGGCAGACGCGAGGCAGGCTTTAAAGAACTCCAGCGTGAGCTGCAGGGAGGAACAGGGCCGTGGCAGCCTCTTGATCCCTAGGGCTTTACTTTATTAAATATCTCGGGCTGGACAGCGGGACGGGCCGTCGGATCCCGGGTCTCTGAGACATCAAGGCGGACAGCCCCTGAATCACGGCGGCTGTCTGTTAACAGCGTCAGGTTTCTCTGCTTATTATGTGCATTCAGTGGGAGAAGACAGGGGTGCCCGCCAGAGGAAGGGGAGCAAACCCAGGCCTTTTGGTTTCCAAGGGTGCTGGGCAGGTCCATGGGCATGGATGGGTGTTCTGGGGCAGGCTTCCCTGGCTGGAAGTCAGGGCTGCCTCCAGGCTCATCATTGCAGGATAGGGCTCTGTTGAGGAGAGGACATAGCAGGAGGATGGGGAAGGTCTTAGGGTGGGACTCGCAGGAGGGGGGCAGTCCCAGCAGGCTCCCGGGGGACCTAGGGCCTCCCTTTTCCCACCTGCCCGCTTCCCAGACGGACTTGGTTCTGGTCACTTAATTGAGGATCCTGTGCTTCAGTCAGCTCCATCATTATCTCAGTTTGACACAGCAGGAAATGTGATTAATAGTCAGAAAGCTATCTGATTTTTTTCCCCCTGAGGGAATAGGCGGGGGGTGGGCAGACAGAGTGCTGTAGAAGGAACCAGGCCAGGGAATCGCTGGACATTCAGGGCTCTGAGAAGGCTCTCGCTTGGGGTGGGGGTGTTGGGGGGTGGTGCTCGTGCCGCTGCAGTGGAAATAAAGCTCTGGTGGGGGGAGGGCTGTCACTAGATGATCTCGCTCTGTGTACCTCTGTCCATCTGTCTGTCCCAGGATGTTAGAAGACACCCAATAGAGCTGTGAAAGTGAAGTTGCTTAGTCGTGTACGACTCTTTGCGACCCCATGGACTGTAGCCTCCCAGGTTCCTCCATCCGTGGGATTCTCCAGGCTAAGACTACTGGAGTGGGTTGCCATTGCCTTCTCCAGGGGATCTTCCCGACCCAGGGATTGAACCTGGATCTCCGGCACGGCAGGCAGATGCTTTACCGTCTGAGCCCCCAGGGAAGCTGTAGTGCTCAGCATTCCTGCCACCTCTCTCTCCCACTCACCATGAGTTTTTCTGGAGGCCCGTCGCTGATGTCTTCAGAGAGGAGGTGGCCTTGCACTCCTATAGGGCGGTGCTGAGACCAGTCTCTGATCCATCACTGAGTCTCCCCTCACACCACCCCAGCAGGGGCCTCGGGGCTCTGCCAGGCTCACAGCCTCGGGGTCGCCTGCCCCTTCACGTCCACCCCTTCTGGTACATCCATCTGCCTCTGAGATGCGCCGTCTCAGCATCGGGCCAGGCACAACTGGACTGGAGAAGTGCCAGGCACACTCTTTCCTGCCCTGTCCCCTCCCTCCTCACCCGCCTCCCCCTTTCTTTGCCTATTGAATGACTGAAGGCCTCTTTTTCCTTCCTGAGTTCCCCCTGAAATGCCTGCTCCAATGCAAACCCTCTTGGAGGGCGAGGACACCTCCTTTCTGCGAGTGGGGTGACACACGGCTGAAAAGAAGTACTTTGCTTGGGTAGGATTAGGAAAGAGGAAGCATGGGGAGCCAAGGGGAACTGCCCTAGCTCGTGATATTTTTGAGAGTCCAGCCTGCTTGGTGCATCCCTGTCCTGTCTCCAGATACGGGAGCCAAGCTTTAAAAAGCGAGAACAGGCAGACCCGGTAAGCGAAGGGGTACAGGGAGCCCCAGGGACCCTCCTGGGGCCTCTCACCCACCTGGCTTTCTAGGGAGGCTGAGGGACGTCCGCTCGTCCTCTGTTTCCTCAGCGGCAAAGGTGTTTGTCGGTGGCCGAGTCCTTCTCTGCCAGCAACATGGATTCCGAGGTGTCAAGCAGGGTTTCCTCTCCCTGGGCCTGGGAAGGGGTCCTTTTCACACTCTGGCTGCAAAGGACAAGACTCTGCTCCACTGTTTATCCTTCCAGGTTGGCACCTGGCGTGTAGGAGAACTGATTCCACTGGCTGCCAAGTGAGTGTGATTATCCCAGGTGAAAAATCTCAGACATTAAGAGTCATGATGAGCATCACGGTCATGATGATATAATAGCAGGGCTGGTTATCCAGCTAATTCCCTAGGATGTATAACGTGACTTTCAAAGCACTCAGAACACTCTCGCAGCTGTGATCTCACATCCCCTCCGCCTGCCTCTGGGGGAGAGATGGGACGGGAAAGGATTTCACAGCCACGTGGGGAAACCGAGGCACCCAGCTCATGCCTCTCGCTCTGAGCCCTTGAACTTGTCCATGTGATGCCTGGAAAAATGAGTCTTCATGTGCACTCTCACCCAATTATTTTGAGCTGCCATTCCATCCTTTAGAGTGGAACACACACACACACACACACACACACACACACACACACCCCTACCTGTGGCTTCCAACCCCCAAATGGGCCCTTACAGAGAAGCGCTTCAGTTTACAGAGTTGAAAGACTTAATCACTAGCTTCCACCCCAGCCCTGGTTTCTCCTGTGCTGTGTGCTGGTTCCCTCATCAAAAGGATCAGGGAGGAGGCAGATCTGAGGAGCTCTTCACAGGGAAGACTCTTTAAAAGAAATCAGTTTGTGTCGTAGTGCAGGGGGACTTCCTTTCATGTGGCAAATGCCTCCTGGCAGCTCCCGCTTCACATGAGATAGATCATTAGCTTGGGGATGGGCGGGGGCCCGGGCTGGTATGGGGAAAACTTTCCAGTTCCTCCTCCAGGACAGCTCTGCCCATCACAGGGAGGTGGGCTGGGGTTGCTTTCAAAGGGCAAGCATGGGGTTCTGAGAGGCTAATGAGTGGAGAACAGAGAAAAAGCAGTGTGTGCTCTTTGCTCGCAAGAGTGCTATAATCCTGTGTAGTTGACAACGTGTCTCGGCTTGGTAATTTCAGGGCAGGCCGCAGGGAGACAGAACATGGGGTGGGGAGCGGGGTGGGGAGTAGGGATGATGAGGAGGCGGGGAAAGGCAGGGGAGAAAAGAAGGGAAAAAAAAAAAAACCACCCGCCCGTCTGGCATTAGTTCAGAAAGCTCTCCAACTCACACATCTGGTTCTTATATTTCAAAGTTAATTAGTCATATTGAGGCTGTCTGAAGATAAATTTATCATCCAGAAAAAACACAAACAGTTTGAAAAATGAAAGGAAGTGGGGTGACATGGCTTGACGTTTAAATAAATCATTTTAACATGATTAAAAAACTTGTCCTGTCTGACACCCAGCACTTGGGTACTTTGTAAAGACTTTTTGACAAAGACAAGTCCCTGTTTGGTATACAAAAGCCCTTGCCATTCAATTATTCAGAATAATCTTTGGCCAATTACTTTCCTGAGGAACTTCTTGGTGGAGGGAAGAGGGGGGAGCTGGCGGGGAGCAGCCACAGCTGGGCCCCACTTTCTGGGATGGTGGCAGGGAGCCTAGGGTAGCCAGTGATTATGTCGGTGGGGAAAAAAAAACACAACAACTCAGACATGAATCGGCTGGGCTAAGGAGGGTTTTTCTTTTGAGAGGAGTGAGCGTCAAGTGGATGCTTAATCCAGGTTTCTCTGATGACTGTGGGGTTTGAGCAGGAAATCCTTGCCCGGCCCAAAGAGGAAAGATCCTCTTCAAATGTCTAGGCAGGGACTTCCAAGAACCAGATGCGTCCTGCTCCTTACGCCTCCCGGGGCTGCGCTGACAGTTTGAACTCTGTGATGATGGAATTAGGCATTGGGGCTCTCTCTGGCCTGGCTGTCGGGAGGTGTGGCCAGAGGGTGGTCACCGTATACACAGGGGTGAGTCTGCTGCATTGGTTGGTTGTAGGAGTAGATGGAGGTGAGCTGGAATCTGGACAAGCCGAGACATTCCATCGCCAAGCTGGTTCTCCATTCCCTCACTGGCTGTGCCACTGAATCCTGTGTACTTAGCAAAGGTCACTGGTTCCTGTTCCGTGTCATGATGGACAGCCCTTCCCAGCCCAGCTCAGTCCTGGGGACCAGCTTCTGGAGTGGCGGTGGCAGAGGCCTTGGGATCCATATGGGTGTTTCTAAATGTGATGGGAGAGGGGAGGGGGCTTCCCCCTGCCTCCCCCAAATCTGTCCTGGGTAAACTGGCTCTTGGGAGGTTTCTATATACCTTCTCATTGGCCCTTTGGTCTGTGTGCTCTCTGCAGGATGGTAGTGATATAATACAACATGAACGGTCGCTCCTATTAGCAATTTGGTCTCATCAGTTTTGTTAATGGGATAACAAGAGGTGCTGGTTATGGTGCAAAAGTCTCATCATGTTGGTAATTTTCACTGTAACATGTTAGCAATCTGTCACTGTTTGTTTCCAGCAATACTGGCAAGCGTGTGCTTACATCAGGGGCTCTCATTTGCTCTCCACACTCCCAGACTGTTCTTTCTTTCTCTGGCTAGGTAGCCTCCCTTCTCCGATCTGTCTCTGTCTGTCTCGCTGAGCCTTTGTTTCTGTCTTTCCTCGTCTCTGATAACCCGTGACAGTGTTTGTATTCAATACAAATGCTGTCCCTGTGCATCCCCTGCAAGAGTAGACTTCCAGACCTGGAGGCCTCAAATCAGCATCATCCCCACCTTGTCATTTGTCAGGTGGAGAAATGGAGGCCCAGGGGAGGAGAAGGGAGTTGCCCAAAATATCACAGTCATTTTATCACCGTCAGAGGGAGGCCCAGCCTGGGATCCTGGCTTTGGGGTTTCAAACCTTGGCGCCTTTTACTATGCGTGAACAGGGTCACACGAAGAATTGGTCAGCCTCAGACACCTACTTTCTTGCATGTGGCAAACTTGTCCTGGTGAAGTTAAGGTCATGGAGAGGAGGGGGTCTCCTGTGCCCTCGTGATGGGTCTTTCTCAGCTGAATCAGGATGGAGCCTCTAACCAGGTGGTTTTCTGACATGAGTCACCCTACCAGCTGTGGTGCTCCAGTCTCGGGGTCCTCGCTCCAGAATCAGGGAGGGGAGGCTTTCCTGATGACTCCTGGCCATCAGTGTAGTGGGTGCAGCTTCTGGCTCCAGCCCTAGTCACCAGCTGTCCCACAAGAAGCCCTGGCTGTAAATAGCCTTCCGTATGCCAGGTGAGATGTTCCCGCCTGCTGCCAGGCCCTGCTGTGACTCTCGGAGACCTTCACCTTGCCCTTGTGCGTCAGCTGGGGTGGGGGCAAGGCTCATTCCTTCTGGAAGCATTCCTTTCTGCAGCTAGAGCCTCGAGGCTTGCAGGCTGAGAAAAGCCAGAAGCATCACCCTGTCTCGCCGAGATGCCAGATCTCGAGTCAGACGGCCTAGGGTTTGAATCTTCGCTCTGCCACTTCGTAGCTGTGTGAGCTTCCCAGATCCAGGAACTGTCAGGGTCTGTTTCCTGTGCTTGGAAAATGGGGATCCCGAGTAGCTTGCCTGTAGGTCCGTAGTGAAAAGTACTGGGGGCTCAGCTGGGGAAGAATCTGCCTGCAATGCAGGAAACATGGGTTTGATCACTGCGTCGGAAAGATCCCCTGGAGAAGGGCATGGTAAACCCACTCCAGTATTCTTGCCTGGAGAATCCCCATGGGCAGAGGAGCCTGGCCAGCTACAGTCCATGGGGTCCCAAAGAGTCGGACATGACTAAGTGACCAACAACTTTCACTTCACTGTAGTGAAGAGTAGAGAACCTGCATGTAAAAGACCCAGAACCCCTCCGAGGCTCCTCCTAAGCCTGCCCCTCGCTCACAGTACAGGCACGGGGCATGGCATGCAGACTTCCCTTAATCATCTTTTGGGTTCACTCGTATCAGTCTCGCAGTGTCTGGATGTGTGAGGTTAAGCAGAGCTGGACCGTTGACGGAAGTATTTCCAGGGTCAGGGAGGCGTTCCAAGGCGGAGGGCTCTAGAGTATGAATGAAGCATCTGTGAAATGAAGGGGAGAACGCCGACTGCTGAGACAGCAGGGGTGTCGAGGTTCAGGGGAAAGAATTAATATCTGGGTTTCTGTGGCAGGGGAAGGAGAAAAGGAAAACCAACGCCCTTGCTTGGGTGCTAGTGAGAGCTACTGGGTTGTGCATATTCAGACCTTCCCACGGATCAGGCAAAGCTTCCTTGATTGCCTCTAAGGAAACTGCCAGCCAACTCTGAAGTCTCAGAACAGTCTCATATGTCCCGCTGAATCATAAACACTGTTCAGAGGGGGGACTTGGCAGCGGTATCCTGTGAAGGGGCTGCGGGCTCCTCCGAGGGGCGCCTGCCAGGCCTGCAGGGGATCAGAACCCAGGCTCCCCCCACCCCTCCTTCTGCCTTCCTTAAGATGCTCTGGCTATGCGGTCTGCCCACCCGCCTGCCTGGCTGGTGTTTCCTTAGGCGTTAACAGACTGCGCGTGTGTGCCTGCGTGTGTGTGTGTGTGTGTGTGTGTGTGTGTGTGTGTGTGTGTGTACTTTGGTGAGCGTGCATTTGCCTTTTCTTTGATCCAGGTCTCTACTCAGAAAACAGGTGGGTCGGGGAAGTCATAGTGGGATCTGTTTATAAAACATGAGGTCTGGGACTTCCATGGGGGTCCAGTGGTCGAGAATCCGCCTGCCAATGCGGGGGACATGGGTTCGATCTCTGGTCCGGGAAGATCCCACATGCCTCAAGGCAGCTAAACGCTTGGGCCACAGCTCCTGAGCCTCGCACTGGAAGGTGTGCTCTGCAACGACAGAAGCCACCACAGAGAGAAGCCCTTGTATTGCAACTAGAGAGCAGCCCCCACTGGCTGCAACTAGAGAAAGCCCATGTGCAGCAACAAAGACCCAGCACGGCCAAAAATATATAAAATAAAATACAGACAAATAGATAAAAGAAGTGAGGTCTGGCCAGCCAGGCCCCACAGACCTGTCCCTCTCTGCTGGGCACGTGGCCTCCTGGGGTTTTGCTTTCTTTCAGTAGCTCTAACTTCAGTTCAGTTCAGTTCAGTCGCTCAGTCGTGTCTGATTCTTTGCGACCCCATGGATGGCAGCATGCCAGGCCTCCCTGTCCATTACCAACTCCCGGAGCCTACTAAAACTCACGTCCATCAAGTAGCTGATGCCATCCAACCATCTCATCCTCTGTTGTCCCCTTCTCCTCCTGCCTTCAATATTTCCTAGCATTGGGATCTTTTCCAATGAATCAGCTCTTCACATCAGGTGGCCAAAGTATTGGAGCTTCAGTTTCAGCAGCAGTCCTTTCAGTGAATATTCAGGACTGATTTCCTTTAGGATGGACCGGTTGGATCTCCTTGCAGTCCAAGGGACTCTCAAGAGTCGTCTCCAACACCACAGTTCAAAAGCATCAGTTATTTGGCGCTCAGCTTTCTTTATAGTCCGACTCTCACATCCATACATGACTACTGGAAAAACCATAGCTTTGACTAGACAGACCTTTGTTGGCAAAGTAATGTCTCTGCTTTTTAATAAGCTGTCTAGGTTGGACATAACTTTTCTCCCAAGGAGTAAGCGTCTTTTGATTTCACGCTGCGTCACCGTCTGCTCTGACTGGACCAGCTCGTACTCCTGCAGGCTGTCAAGTTACCCGCTCCTTGGAGGAGCAGAGTGGGCTGTGCTTCTCTGTCCTTACTCTGCCTTTTGTTTTCCTTCTTAGCTCAAGTCAGAGAAGTCACTAGCTTGTGATGTACCTGGGTGCCCTCTGGAGGGTTTAAGCCAGGCGAGGGCAGGGCGTTTGCCATCCGGCAGTCTCCATCTTCCCGGCTGGGACATCTGGGCTCCGAGGCCACAGGTGCTCGGCGTACCTGTTGAGTGAGTGGAGGAAGCCGCTGAGCGCGGCCGTTAATGACTTCCTCTATCTGCCTCCCAGGGTTTTCGTCAGGGTCAGATGGTGGTGGCTGCAAAAGTAATTTGCAAAAGTGGAGAGAAATGTGCCAAGTGTGAGCCGTTAACATCCCTCTCGGGTGGGAGGTGGACCGCATTCTTTTCCCAGAATCTCTCAGCAGCCTCGAGCTGAGCCTGGCGGACACTGGCCACTTTCCAAGGACCTCATTCCCACCTATGCTGGGGTCCTTGAAGCGAGACCTCAGATCACAGAGCAGTCCGGCTGGGCTTTACTCGTTGGTTCAGCGCCTGCTGTATGGCTGTGCTTCAGGGGTGCGCTGGGTATCACTCTGCCCCTGCCTTCAGAAAAACTCAGGAGGTAGGGGCGAGGCTGACTTACAAACCAACAAATTCTCACATGGGGCCCCGTGCTTGTAGCCCAGGCCAGTTTAGGTACCCAGGTCAGTGGGGGGAAGCAGTGATTAACCCCAAGGAGATAGGGAGACCCCTTGAATGATGAGCCCCAGCCTCTTGAAACTTACACCTTAAGCCCTTGTGTCTTGACTCTCACCTCTCTCTGCCCCAGCTCTGCCCAGAGATTTTAGACAGTTTTTCTTGATCACCCTCAGGATGAACTTTTTGTTGTTGTTGCTACATAGTAGGTCCTTGTTGGTTTTCTCTTTTAAATGTAGCAGTGTGTAGGTGCCCATCCCCTCATCCCTCCCCACTGGCAACCATAAGTTAGATATCTAAGTCTGTGAGTCTGTTTCTGTTTTGTAAGCAAGTTTATCTGTACTGTTTATTTTTGGTTCAGTTCAGTTCAGTCACTCAGTCGTGTCCGACTCTTTGTGACCCCGTGAATTGTAGCACGCCAGGCCTCCCTGTCCATCACCAACTCCCAGAGTTCACTCAGACTCATGTGCATCGAGTCGGTGATGCCATCCAGCCATATCATCCTCTGTCACCCCCTTCTCCTCCTGCCCCCAATCCCTCCCAGCATCAGAGTCTTTTCCAGTGAGTCAACTCTTCACATGAGGTGGCCAAAGTACTGGAGTTTCAGCTTTAGCATCAGTCCTTCCAATGAACACCCAGGGCTGATCTCCTTGCAGTCCAAGGGACTCTCAAGAGTCTTCTCCAACACCACAGTTTAAAAGCATCAGTTCTTCGGCGCTCAGCTTTCTTCACAGTCCAACTCTTGCACCTATATATGACCACTGGAAAAACCATAGCTTTGACTAGCCAGACCTTTGTTGCCAAAGTAATGTCTCTGCTTTTGAATATGCTGTCTAGGTTGGTCATAATTTTCCTTCCAAGGAGTAAGTGTCTTTTAATGTCATGGCTGCAATCACCATCTACAGAGATTTTGGAGCCCCCCAAACTGTTTCTTTTCAGAACCCACATATAAGAAATGTCATACAATGTTTCTCCTCTGTCTGTCTGTCTTCATTCAGTATGACAGTCTCTAGGTCCATCCATGTTGCTGCAAATGGCTTTATTTCATTCTTTTTAGCAGCTGAGTAATACTCCACTGTATTTATCCATTCCTCTGTTGATGGACATTTAGCTTTCTTCCAGGTCTTGGCTATTGTGAACAGAGCATGAATGTTTAATCCCACAGATACACTGTGTTTCTGTTTATCACTGTAACGTCTTACATGTTTTACATCCTAAGGACCCTGCTGGGAACTCCGGTTATCACCACTGGCATTTCCGTCTTTTCAGCTCATTCTGCCAACCCCAGTCAGCTTCTCCTACATGACCCAGTGGCTTGATAAGTCTTCCCTTCTGCTGACAGTCACCAAACACACAGCTCTGGGACACACACAGGCCAGCACTCAGCTTGCCAGGGGCCTTCCTGCGAGCCTGGTCGCTGGTCTCTAGGTTTTAAGGGTGCTCCTGGCTCTCTCACCTCCTTTCCTGCGAGGGCATTTGGGAAACTTCACCCATCACCACCCCGCCAGCTCCCCATCATCCTTCTGGGTGGCCCCGACATGTCAGAATGCTCTTACCTTCTGCCAAATCGACGTGGCCCCCACCCCAGCATGTCATGTAGGGCTGGGACTCCGCTGTTTCCTCTTGGTCATTGTCTTCTGGGTCCCGTTCCTCGTCTTCCCCTTTGGGCATCATTGGCAGCCCAGGCTGCTCCACTGGGTGCTGATTGCTGGAGAGATGCCAGGCTGGGCTCTGTGCTTCTGCCTGTGCCTCTGGTCTCGAGATCCTCAGCCTTCAGAGGGCTGGTTCCCATTCTTCTTTTCTGAGCCTTCTTCCACCTGAAGCAGGAATCCTTGCACATTTGTTGGTTGATTGGCCTATTTTTCCCTTCTTGATACAAATAGGAAAAGCAGGAATTGTTCCTTTTGTAACACAGAGTACAGGACACCAGGTCAGGACTTAAAATCTGTTTGTTGAATGAATTTGCCGTTGTTTAGTCGCTAAGTCATGTCCAGTTCTCTGGGACCCCGTGGATTACAGCATGCCAGTCTCCTCTGTCCTCCACTATCTTCTGGACTTTGCTCAAATTCATTTCCATAGAGTTGGTGATGCTATCTAACTATCTCATCCTCTGCCACTTCCTTCTTCTTTTGACTTCAATCTTTCCCAGCATCAGAGTCTTTTCCAGTGAGTGGGCTCATTTGACCATCAAGTAGTCAAAGTATTGGAGCTTCAGCTTCAGCATCAGTCCTTCCAATGAATATTCAGTGTTGATTTCCTTTAGGATTGACTGGTTTGATTTCCTTGCAGTCCAAGGAACTCTCAAGAGTTCCTTGAGAGTCTTATCCAACACCACAGTTCAAAAGCATCAATTCTTCGGTGTTCAGCCTTCTTTATGGTACAACTCTCACATCCGTATGTGACTATGGGAAAAATCATAGCGTTCCCTATATGAACCTTTGATGGCAAATTGATGTCACTGGTTTCTAATCCACTGACTAGGTTTGTCACAGCTTTTCTTCCAAGGAGCAAGCATCTTTTAATTTCTTGGCCAGAGTCACTGTCTGCAGTCATTTTGGAGCCCAAGAAAATAAAACATGTCACTGCTTCCACTTTTCCCCCTTTCTGTTTGCCATAAAGTGATCGGATTTGATCCCATGATCTTAGTTTTTTTGAATGCTGAATGGATGAGAGAGCGTTTTTGTTTCTTTTGGCATCGTTTAGACAACATGACACCCTCAAATCCTGGCATCCTGGAGCTTGACTTTGAGCAGCAAGTCTTGAATCCATCACTGGCCTCTCGAAGTCACAATTTCTCAGGAGCTGAGCAGGGCACTGGCCAGATGTTGCAATTCTGTCCCATGACTGATTTGGAGGAAGAGCCATCACGTTTCAGCTCCATCATGAAACCGATTGTCACAAAGCTGTTCCTTCTAAATTCTGCCTTGGAAGCCCTCAGTAATGCTCCTTTCGGGGGGCTCTTTTCAGAGCCACCTTTGGTTGGGCTGGATTAGCGGAGACATTTAGACATTCTGCTTTGCAAATTGTGGAGAAATTACATCCCTGTCATATTTGAACACTCTGAAATAGGAAAGAATTACTTTATTGAGTGTCCCCCCCTTCAAATGTTTGAATCTAATGAAATGTTTTCAAGCAATTTCTCACCACTGGATTTGGTGAAACTTACTTCAAGTGTCTTTCCAGAACCTTTCATAGGAAAGTAATTGTGTAATTAGCTATAAATTAGTAAAAATTATGCTAATTACTTCCAGGTGTGACATATTTTGTGCTTAAAAACAAGTAAGAGAAATAAAGGAGCTGTCACTGTGGTTCCCAAGTGAAGGTTGGCCCAGGCAGCTTGGCAGGCTGATGTGCACATTTACTTAATATTATTTTTTTTAATTATGTAATTCCTGAATAAGTACAAACAGACCCAAGAACAAAAGTACAACACACAAAACCCAGGGGTGGTTTGTGTGTGTGTGTGTGTGTGTGTGTGTGTGTGTGTGCTTAATTAAAAGGAAGCTCAGCAGAGGAGTTTTCAGGACTTTTCAAACTTTTAATGGGAGGGACTAGAGTGGTGGGATGGGCATGTCGAGGTTGGAGAGGTCGCTGGAATTCCTGGGGTCTTAAAGCCAGATGCGGTCCAATGGCCTCTGGGAGTTTGGCCCCATTACACCCTGTGCGTGTGTTCAGTTCTGGTTATCAAGATGAGTGCACTGTGGCCGAGACAAGGCATCTGCCACGTGCTTATGGCATTGTCTTCGCTTGCATTCAGCTCTTTTCTAAAAAAATTGAAGTCACACTGGTTTATCATATTATGTAAGTTTCATGTGTACACATTATATTTTGACTTCTGTGTGCGATACACTATGCTCAGTATCAAAAATTTAGTTTCTAGCCGTGACAATCTGGTTGCTCCTATCACCAGGGTCTTAAAGCCAGATGCGGTCCAATGGCCTCTGGGAGTTTGGCCCCATTACACCCTGTGCGTGTGTTCAGTTCTGGTTATCAAGATGAGTGCACTGTGGCCGAGACAAGGCATCTGCCACGTGCTTATGGCATTGTCTTCGCCTGCATTCAGCTCTTTTCTAAAAAAATTGAAGTCACACTGGTTTATCATATTATGTAAGTTTCATGTGTACACATTATATTTTGACTTCTGTGTGCGATACACTATGCTCAGTATTAAAAATTTAGTTTCTAGCCGTGACAATCCGGTTGCTCCTATCACCCATTTTGCCCTTCCCCACCCCCTTTCCCTTTGTAATCACTAGTCTGTTCTCTGTGGTTGTGTTTGTTTTTTTTGCTTTTTTTTTTTAATATTCTACGTAGGGGTGAAATCCTATAGTACTTGTCTTTCTCTGTCTGACTTATTTTACTTAGCCTAATACTCTAAGGCTCTATCCATGTTGTTGCAAGTGGCAAGCATTCATCTTTTTAATGGCTGAGTAGTATTCCATTGTATATATGTATATCTTCTTCATCCATTCATCTGTCAGTGGGCACTGGAATTGCTTCCACATCTTGGCTATAATAAATAATTCTGTGATGAACACAGGGGTGCATCTATCTTATCCAATTAATGTTTTCATAGTCTTTGGATACATATTCAAACATGGAATAGCTGGATCATATGGTAGTTCTAGCTTTAGTTATCTGAACCATCTCAACACTGTTTTCCATCACGGCTGCGTCACATTACATCCTTTCAGCAGTGTGCCTTCAGCGTGCATTCTTTACATGACACAGTGCTTTACTATACTGGTTTTCCTTGTGTCTTTCTCCCCACAATCCTGTGAAGTATGCAGGACCGGTTTTCATAGAGTACATGAAAGTCTGAAGGACCACATTCTCCTGGGCAGAAGTAAAAAGAAAAAGAAGGAGAAGGTGGAAAATTGTTCCTCTATTTCTCCCACCCTTTCTTCCTTCTCTTTCTTTTTAAATCCATTCAACCGAGACAGATACCACTCTACTCTGCACCCACTAGCAATGGTGGTGAGGCGTAAACCAGTCAATCAGTCCATCGGTCAGTCAAACCTGCCGGGTCCTGTGTTAGGTGCCGGGCAGCCAGAGACCAGTGGCAAGTCAGAGCTCACTGTTGAAGGAGGCAGATGTGAGAAACACGCTGATGGAGTCCAGGCAGTGTGCTAAGTACGGTGACCCCAGTTCTTGGGTTTTCATATTCCGTCTCATCGTCTTTCCTTAAGTACAATTGTACCTGTGATATGCTATGTCCCCCACTTTGGTTTGGAGGTTGTGGTACCCAGGGCTGTGATAGAGGAATGCAGAAAGTGCTGTAGCTGGATGTAGACTAATCCGACCACAGTGGTTGAGTCTCTCCAGCAGGACAGCTGGAATCCCAGAGGAAGGCAGAAGACGCGGAGGCCCAGCGTGAGGAGAGGATGTCTTGTGGGCAGAGCTGGGGTCTCTCTGACGGGGGCTCTCTCTTTCCAGGACGTGCGCAGCTCTCAGGTGGCTTTCAGGTGGAGCCCATGCATCTGGCAGGAAGATGCTTCCTGGGACAGTGTCTTCTTCCCAGAGGTTCCATCTTGCCCTTTGATTCTTCCTGGCTGCTTTCCTTCTAGAACCAAGCATGGGGGCAATCTGCTTTCTCATGACCCAGGAGATCAAGTCTAGTCCTCCGGCTGGTATGCAAACCCTCTGTAGCTAGCATTGCTGGAGGAATCTGGTCCCATTTCCTATACCTCCCTGCTGGGCACGCCCTCCTGCTCCAAGGGCCACTCTCCTTGGCGTTTCCCACAAACCAGGCACAACTGTCCCTTTGCTGTCTTACACCGTCTCTTTCTAAAACACCACCTTCTCCTCACTCCCTCCCCAAGGACAGTTGAGGTTCCAGCTCCTGTCAAGGCCCATTCTGCAGACCTTCACCCCACATGTGAGCTCTCAGAGCCCTTTATCTTCATCAGCCTTACTTGGCCACATGGCTGTGGCTCTTTTGGAGGGCAAGAGACTGAAGGAGACTCAGCCTGTTTTAATGTCTAAAAAAGTTTTTAAGATTTTTTTTTTGTAGTTGTGGTGCATAGGCTATTCCTGTTGTGGCATATGGGCTTAGCTGCCCTGTGGCATGTGGGCCAGGGATTGAACCCACACTTCTGCTTTGGAAGGTGGATTCTTAACCACTGAAGCACCAGGGAAGTCCTCTCAAACTTTTTTTTTTAATACCCTAAAGCTATGCGCTTGAAGTTTTGGTCATAGGGAGTTGCTTGAGATGCTTTATGTAGGAAGAAAGTGGAATGATGTGGACAACCTTGACCATCCTCCTGGGTTTGTTTTGTGGGCAGGTTGCTTAAGTGTTCAACTCCCAGGTTGACCTGACTGCAGGACTAGAAAGGGCTCTGATCTTATATTCCCCAGGGAGTGTCTGCAGCAGCACCAAAGCCCTGTTAACTCCAACCAGTGTCTTCCACTCCCTGGTCAAATGAAAGATCTTTCCATGCCTGCTCTCCTGGCCAACACCACTTGAGATAACTCCCCGAAGAGTTTGAAAGAGGCCAACACATTCCAAGAATGCTTTGGTCAGTGGGTCTTTGTAGGGGTGGTCAAGATCGGCTACATAATTTGCAGGACCCAGGGCAAAAAAAAGGGGGCTCTGTGTTCAATAATGATGAAGAATTTCAAGCTGGTGATGAGCAGAGCTTTAAACTTACATGGGCCTTTCTGATTCGGGAGAGGGTGGGGGCTGCAGCTGGGCAGGTTGCTGTCTGTGAACTTGGCTCTGCTAGCTCTGTGCTGGGTGTGTGTTGGCTGGTGCAGATGCTGTTGGTGTTGGTGTGTGTTAATTTCTTCAGTTCCCAAGTTAGATAATAGTATTTACTATCTTCTGGGCTTCTCTTGTGGCTCAGATGGTAAAGAATCTGCCGGCAATGCGGGAGACCTGGGTTTGACTCCTGGGTCTGGAAGATCCCATGGAGAAGGAAATAATACCCTACTCTGATATTCTTGCCTGGATAGCTCCATGGACAGAGGAGCATGATGGGCAACAGTCCATAGAGTGGCAAGGAGTCAGACACGACTGAATGACTAATACTTTCATTTTCAACTTTCTTTTACTGACATATGTAAGTTATGTTTGCATAGCAGCTTCCTTTGCTCATCTTTGAACTGTGTGAATTATTTTATAACCAACCCGATGGACCAGGGAGCTGAGGTTTGGTTATCCAAGATTGCTTAGCTAATAAGCGGTCGAATTAGAATTCAAACTCAGAGTTTCTTTTTCCAAAGTCTATATTCTTATCCTCATGATTTAATGTAATTATATCAGCCCATTAAGTTAATGATTATTTCCTCTGGCCCAGGGGTGCGCTTAAGGGAGTGAATTTCTGTTGATGGAGGGAGGGTTGACTTGTGGTGGGGACCGGGAGGCAGTGGTTAGAGAAGGAAAGAGAGGAAAGGGAGGCAGTGAGTGAAGAACCAAGTTTAGGAAATCAGGGGAGGCTCGCGGCTGAAGGCTTCCTGGGCCGTTTCACTGCTTTTTCATCTCCTTGGGTCTCTGGACAGCCATCAGAAGGGCTATCTGTGATTTTAATCAACAAACCAATGAACCGATATTTACTTGGGGATTTCGAGGGTGACGCAGTAGACTCATTGCTGGCAGGCCCTTGACGCTGGGGTCATTTGCTGTGGATGCATCATCCCAGCCCTTGGGTTTGGAATTGCTGGAGTGGCTGATGTCGTTTGCAGAGCTCATGGGCACAGGGTGGTTTGCATCACCCTGTCCTGTCAACGTGGAAGGGGAGAGGGTGGGGGTCAGTGTTGGGGTGGGACCACCGCCTCTGATAACTCAGCCTCACCCATGGGAGGTACCAGTCAATGACTTAGTTTCCTTTTGTCAGTTTCTAGCTTGGTCTTTAAATCATGATTTGACATTCTTTGCACCAACAACCATCTCAGCAAGCCGATGCAGTGGTGCTGTGGAGGTGGTGGGGTTTGTAGCCCCATCCCCTCATTTTATGAATGAGGAAAGTTGGGCTCAAAGAGAGACTGGCATACCCTCCCTACAAAGTCCTGAAGCCAGAATTAGATCTATGGATGCTGATATCAGAGTCCACCATCTTTGACTTTTTCTCAGGTGCCTCAGCTCTTGAAGAAAGGACCAAGTGAAGGGTCAGCGTGACTTACCCAGGCAGTTGCTGGCTCCAACGGAGAACCCAATTTCTGAGACCCTTGGCTCCTGAAGGGCAGGTCTTTTGGTTTCTGGTTCTCAGTACCTCCTCAGGACTTGTCTTCAACAGGTGTAACTGAGTGACCTGCAGAAGTGCTATTAAAACCTTTAAGACAGGGTCCTCAAAAGCAAACCAAATAATGTGGAAATCTCCCTTTCCTCAGCCTCTCTTTACCAATAGCTATTGTTAATAATTTCGTGTGTCTTTTAGGCATTTCAAGCATGGATACGCTTATATGTATGCATACATTATACACAAAATGCTTTAAAGCATAAGCAGGATTGCTTATGAAATATATTTTATGGAGATGCCTTCATGTTAGTATCTGTAGTCCTGCCTCATTCTTTTTAATGCATGCTTCGAATTAATATTTCATTTTATGGGTAAGCCACTCTATTTAACCTGTTACTGATTGATGAATGCTTAGATTGATTTCAGCTTTTTTCTGTTATGTGCTTCTGTGAGCATCCTTGTATAGTTGGGGACATTCATAAAAATGAAACTTCTGGCCTACAGAATTCATGCATTTACAATTTTTTGAAAAACATTTATTTATTTGGCTGTGCTGGGTCTTAGCTGGGGCATGTGGGATCTAGTTCCTCAACTTGGGATCAAAACCCCTGCACTGGGAGCGCCAAATGTGTCACTGGAGCACCAGGGAAGTCCTGAATTTACAGTTTTGATCCGAACTGCCACACAGCTCTCCAAAGGGATTGTCCTCTCCACAACATCAGTCTAAACATCATTTTTGTTTTTGCATGAGCTCAGTAAGTACTGTGGAGATTGGCCCTGAGGGTTTATCCAGCTATTTTCATGATTCCGCTCTCCTCTCTACTATTCAGGGCTAAGTTCCATCCTATTCTAGGGTGTTTGATTGAAATCCCATTCCTGCTCTCACTGGCTGGGGGATGGTGGGGAGTTCTTGATGTCTTCTGTTCCATTCCTCTTGGAGACAACATGACTTCTAGTGAAGAATGGAGTCAGGGACCTCATGAGTATCTGTTGAACTGTTGCCTGAAATCTGGCACAAGAGAGATGTTCAGAGCCTGCTGTCATTGTTCTCCCCACGCGTGGTCAACTCTGGCCACCCAGCCCTAAAAAGGCAGTATGCGTGATTCGCTAAAGGACTCAGAGGGGAAACCAGAGCATGGCTGTTAACGGTCTCTCTGCAGGGGTAGTATGAACACACTTCCCTTGTAGACGGTATGTCTCTTCAGGGCAGTGCCTTTGTTTTCTATTAATACTTCTTTGTATCCTCACAAGCATTGAGCCCAGAGTCTGGGACACGGCAGATGGAGTTGAGACGTTTGGGGTGGTGGGTGAACGACAGTCGTGACCGGGGGCCATGCTTACCAGGAGGAGACCTTGTGGAGGCAGGACGTCCCATCCATTAGGAGCCATAAATGCTTCTTCTCACTTTTTTCTATATAGCGATTTCAGAAAGGAGTGTCAATGGGAGTTGGAGGAAGGGAGAAAAAGGAAGCCAAAGACCAGTGTCAGCTCAGAAAATGCCTTTTAGACATTGTCCTTGGGACACACTTGTGAGTCTGGGAGGAGGGAGTCGGGATGCTGTTTGGGAAGACGTGTCGGTAATTTAAACTGGGGGTAGAGGAGGTGCTTTGGTCCCCAAGGGGCCTCCCTGGACGTGCTGCTGGGAGAGTCCTCTCTCTGGTTGGTCTGGTGCCAGACGGCCACTGCCTCCCTGGCCCTGTGACTTTCCACCTACTCTCTGGGACTTTCCTCGCTCTATTTTTGGAAAGGGCCTTGTGCCTCATTCCCTCCCCACATTGCCCGTCCACTCCTGAGCCACCTAGTGCCAAGGACACTATCTGGATCCCAGAAGCTGAGGGCTGTCAATCAGATCTCAGAGCCGGCTGGCCCGGTACGGGAGGAGGGGGAGAAGGGCAGTGCCCTGGGGTGGGGGGTGGGTTGTGCTGGGGCCAGGGCCCCCGAGTCCTGATTCCAGGGCTTGGATCTCTCTGTGCCTCAGCCTCCCTTCTGTTAAATGTGATTCAGCTTGCCCTTGTCTCGTTGTGAGGGAGCTCCAAGGGCAGTGCGGATGCTTGACCCCAGAGCCAGAGAAATCACAGGGAGGAACTTCCTCTGTTGGTGATTCACGAAGGTGGCACTGCATTTATGGCTGTCCCGAGCCCTTGGGGATTGAGAAGGCGCGCCCCTCTACAAGCTTCCGCAGGGAGGCTGGAGCCTCTGCCTGCCTGTGTCTCGCTCAGTCCCAGAAGGCTAAGTCTGAATTCCTCCTCTGCCTCTACTAGCTACATGATCTTTTGTTTAAAAACCTATTTTTAAATGTATTACAATTTCTTTTTGATGTGGACCATTTGAAGAGTCTTTATTGAGTTTCTTACCATACAGTTTCTGTTTTATGTGTTGGTTTTTTGGCCATGAGGCATGTGGGATCTTAACTCCCTGACCAGGGATCGAACTTGCAGCCCCTACATTGGAAGGTGATGTCCTAACCACTGGACCACGAGAGAAGTCCCTAGCTGCCGATTTTGAGCTTCCCCTGTCTGGGCCAGATTTCCTCATATATAAAATGGAAATAACATTAGTACCCTCTTAGGTTGTGCGAGGATTCAATATTATTATCTTTGACTGCACATGAAAATTGCATTTCAGGGAAATAGATATTTCTTGGCTTTCAGTCAAGTAGCCTATAGACTCATATGCCATAGACTATGCTATATGCTATAGTATGTTATACTATATATGCTACAAACAATAAACTATGCTACAACCTGCTATACATTGAGGAAACCCCCTTGCTGGCAGTGGGGAAGCTTCAGGAAAGGAAAAGTCTTTTTGGATAGCTGGAGGGTGTTTTCCCAAACTACATTCCATGTGTTCCAGGTCACTGCATCCCATCCTGTAGAGTCAACACCATTCAATGTGCCTTGTTTGGTGTGCCGAGTGAGGAAATCCAGTGACTTTCTCTGATTCAGCCTGAATCCAAGGGTAAAAGACAGTAATAGAAAAAGCAAATCAGAATCAAAGCCCTGCCGAAGACTTTCTAAGGAAAGTGTAATAATCTCTGAGCTCTGGCTTCTTACCCAGCCCTTGTCTGGGCATGGACCACAAGCCTGGGTCTAGAGTTGAAAGAGAAGCCTCGTCTCTTAGCAACGTGTTTATGTTGGTTTGGCTTTGAGATAAAAGTGAGGACATGGTTTCCACTCCTGGGCAGCTGGGCCCTGGACACTGCAGAGAGATGAGGTTAATTGTTCCCTTCTTTAAGTTGGCTAGGGTCCTTTTACTTCTACTTCAGCTCTGTTAAAAAAAAAGATATAGGCTTATGCATGTGTTGCACGCACACACACACACACACACACACACACACACACACACGCATCCAGAGAAGAACAAATTAGCAAATTTCCTAGCCAAGTCCTAGCTGTAGGTCTGTCTTGAAGCAGTGAAGACCCCTGTGGCTTGAATGTCAGTGTCAGCACTACCAAGTGTTGATTGAGTTTTGGTCCCAGCAGTAAAAAGCATGTGTGAAATTCAAATATAGAATTTCAAACCCTTGAGCACTTCCTGAGAGTCTCAATGGCTTTAATAAAGGAAGGGCATCTCTTTGATGGCAAATGATTATCCCTCACCATGCAAGCACAAATTGGATCATAATTAATGAATTTGATATACATTCTTCCTTGCCATGGATAGGGGCTGGCATTTTGTTTCCATTTATCTCCATCACTTTATATTCCCATCTGCAAGAGGGGAGGTGGCCACATTCAAATGAAAGGTTATATATTGCTGAGTTCTGCAGCCTAGCGACTGGTTTGAGAGAGTTCATTTCTCTTTTCCTGCTTTCTTCCTCCCTTTCTCCCTCGCCCACTATTAGGACCATTTTGCAAATTCAGAAACACGTGATGGTTTCCTAGAGCTGCTTTGCTGTTGGTGCTCAGCCACTCAGTTGTGTCCCACTCTTTGTGACCCCATGGACTGCAGCACGCCAGGCTCCCCCGTCCTTCACTATCTCCTGGAGTTGGCTCAGATTCATGTCCACTGAGTCGGTGATACGATGTAGCTATCTCACCCTCTGTCGCCCCCTTCTCCTCCTCCCCTCAGTCTTTCCCAGCATCAGAGTCTTTTCCAACAAGTCTGCTCTTCACATCAGGTGGCCAAAGTATTGGAGTTTCAGCTTCAGCATCAGTCCTTCCAATGAATATTCAGGGTTGAATGTTGCTTCATGTGGTTTAAATGCCAGAGTCCGTGGTACGAGGTGGAGAGGATCTTTGATATGTCCAAGTGTGTTCACATCGTTCTTTATTCTTGGTCTCTCCCTCTGTGGCGTTGTCTCTGTTTTCTTCTCTCCTATGAGGCATCATAGGGGTGCCGGTAGTTGAACTGAGGCCTAAAGAGGGCATTGTGAACGTGTACGAAGTCTTTCCAGTGCTTAGACGTTGGGAGAGACACTATAGAAATTGATTTCTGTCCCGCTCTCATTTAGCGAAGATTCTTTGAGTGCACACCCTCATTAGTCACGATCCTCAATACTGTTAAGTGACTTCAGTCGTGTCCGACTCTGTGCAACCCCATAGATGGCAGCCCACCAGGCTCCCTTGTCCCTGGGATTCTCCAGGCAAGAACACTGGAGTGGGTTGCCATTTCCTTCTCCAGTGCATGAAAGTGAAGTTGCTCAGTCGTATCCGACTCTTAGCGACCCCATGGACTGCAGCCCACCAGGCTCCGCTGTCCTTGGGATTTTCCAGGCAAGAATACTGGAGTGGGTTGCCATTGCCTTCTCCAATTCTCAATACTAGGACTAGGAAAACCAATAAGATACAGTCCCTGCTTTTTAGGAGTTTGTTTATTTATTTTGGCTGTGCTATTTGACACGTGGGATTTTAGTTTCCTGACCAGGGATCGAGCCTGTGCCTCTTGCAGTGGACGTGCAGAGTCTTAACCACTGGGCCACCAGGGTAGTTCCTACCTAGCCTCGTTTACCATTCTATATCCTCAGTTCAGTTCAGATGCTCAGTCGCGTCCGACTCTTTGCGACCTCATGGACTGCAGCACGCCTGTATTCTCACCCCATACTTTGTCAATGGAGTCCACTTTCTTTCCTTCCTGCCTCACACTAACTTTGAGGTATCGTATCCCATATGCTGTGCTTGTTTCCAGGATAGGCAGGTGTGATCCTGCTCAGCCTTCTCTGGATATGGCCAAAGCCAGGGAGAGCAGGTTTCTCTCTGGACGATTCCTCTAAACAAAATGTTAGTGTCCCTTCAAAATTCATATGTTGAAACCTTCATCCCTGAGATGATGGCATTAGGTGGGGCCTTTGGGGGGTGATTAGGACATGACTGTAGAACCCTCATGATTAAAATCGGTGCCCTTACAGAGAGACCCCTCCTGCCATGTGAGGACAGAGGGAGGAGACAGTGGTCCATGAACCAGTAAGTGAACCCTCAGTGGACACTAAATCTGCGAGCACCTTGACCTTGGACTTCCCAACCTTGAAGACAGTGAGCAGTTTCTCTCATTCATAAGCCACCTAGGCTCTGGAACTTTGTCATATGTGCTGAAAGGACAGATGCAAGGAGAAGATAAAGGGCAGCGATGCTTCCTATGGGTACCGAGTCAACAGTGGCTGCACAAGAGTATAGATTTCTGGCCCAGGGATGGGGCAGGGAGGAGTCAGGGCCACCAGGCTGTCCCACTCCAGGGGGCAGAGTTAACATCACTGTGTATGTGGAAGGCACCCTTGCTTTAGGAGGAGTGTGGATGGGTGGGTTTCCTCCACCCATGTGAGGTCTCAAAGCCAGCACCTCTCAGCTGTTTAGGAAGACAAAGAGTTAGCTTCAGAGGGGCTGGGTGTTCCCCAGGGAAGGGAGAGTGGCCAGAGCGAGGTTTCCTAACTCAGATCATGGAATAGGTAGTAGTTATGAAGATGTGGGCAGTTACGGAGGGCTTGGGTGTCTGCAGGTGGCCTGGCCGTGTGAGTCTGGTGCGCGTGCCTGGAGGGAGGCCAGAGCAGCAGAAGGCAGTTAGGGGACTTATCTGTGAAGACTGAAGCCTGCCATCTCATTATCCGGGATGGCTTGGGGCAGGACTGAATCTGGGAGGCGCTTTCAGCATCTCAGCCCAGGGCCCTTTTCTTAGAGACAAAAGCCAAGGAGGAGGCCGTGGGTGTGTAGGTGGTCGGCCCAGGGAATTCAGTGGTGATTTAGTTCAGAGAGACCCATCAGATTCTTCATTCTGAGCAGGACCCTGTGTCCATTTCCCACGATTCCCAAATGACCCAACACTTGGGTGTCTCCAGGGACAAGTGGGAGGCCCTCCACTGCAAATCCCTTCCAGGTATCCCTGGCGATCAGCGATGAGGAAGGTGGATGTGGTCACCTCTGGCCCAGGCCACCTCCAGGGTGGATGGAGTCATGGGCTATGCCCTCCCTGGGCTGCAGGAACTGCTCACCTCCTGGAGCTGGGGTGTGTGACAGGCTGGGAACAGCAGACTCAGGGCAGCGCTGGCAGGCAGGGCTGGGGTGGAGAGTCTGGCGACTGTGGCAGGCAGGGAACCTGCCTGCCAGGCTGCCTGTTAATTGGGGCGGCGAGGGGCGAATCAGGAGAGATTCCCTGGGTGGGCTCTGAGCTTGCAGGCTTCATGTTTGGACTTCTTACTAAAAAATATTTCCCCCAAGAAAGGAAGAGTGGAAGAAGGCAGCTTGTAATTGGGCTTGGGAAGGTGATGCTTGTCAGAGGATGTGGAAGCTGGGGGTGGAGCCCTGGGGGAAAAGCGACTGTTAGCATAACTGTGGTTCACGGAGAGAGAAAAGGGGCTTTAGTCCTTTCCCAGGGCCCTCCCTAGGCAGGAGGACAGGTCCCAGGGATGAGGTGTGTGGGTACAACCTGGGGCCCTGGCTCTGCCCAGGGTGGGGGCAATCAGACTCCCACAGATGCTACCTTTGGCCCAGATGGTAGATTCTAGAAGAAAGCAGGAGCTGTAAGCAAACAAGCATGCGCCGAGGCCTTCCCCACTCACCTCGCTACACACACACACACACACACACACACACACACACACACGCACGCACGCACGCACACACACACAGGCACACAGACCACTGTCAGAATCCTCGTAGAGCATTGCCAAAGGGGTCCCACCCATCACAGCTCTCCAGGGCAGCCAGACCGGAGAAGGAAGGGACTCCGTGAGGGTCACACCTCTGGTCAGAAGCAGGACCTCAGATCTTACTTGTGAGCTCCGAGTAAAGCTGGGGATGCAGAAGGTGCTTTCTGACTTCTTGCTTACCCAGCCAATACCATTTCCAGCCCACAGATGTGACTAGAATCACATCCTTAGAGATTTATTCATTTGGACTCAAGCTTAGCTCACAATTATATACAGAATCTCCAGGGAGAATATATTACGTATTAAGCTCTGTCAATAATTTCTCCCTAAGCAAAAATAAGGCCGATAAAGATATTGGATACCTGGAAGCAAGTGTGTGAGTGTGTATGTGTGTGTGTGAATGTGTATCTGTTTGTGTGACTTTGTATGTATATGTATGAGTGTGTGTATGTATGTGTATGAGTGTATGGGTATGTATGTGTATGTGTGTGCATATATGTTTGAGTGTGTATGTGTGTATATGTATGTGTGAGTGTGTATATGTATGAGTGTGTGTATGTGTGTGTATGTGTATGAGTGTGTAAGTGTGTATGTGTATTTATGTATGAGGGTGTGTATGTGTGTGAGTGTGTATGTGTGTGCATGTATACGTATGAGTATATGTGTGTGTATTTATGTATGTGTGTATGAGTGTGTGTATGTGTGTATGAGTGTGTGTGTATATGTGTGAGTGTGTGTGTATACGTATGAGTATATGTGTGTGTGTATTTATATGTGTGTATGTATGAGTGTGTGTATGTGTATGTATAAATGTATGTGTATATATGAGTGTGTATGTGTGAGTGTGAGCATGTGTGTGGAGTGTGTACACACATGTGTTTAGGGGCAGCTTGGATGAAGGAAAGACCGATGATGAGAGGAAAAGTCTGGGAGCACGTCACCGGGAGCCGACCCCGCGCCCCGCAGCGCTCAGCCCCCGCCGGCTGAGGCGGCCGCAGTCGGTGCGTCCCGCCACGGCAGCCCAGCCACTCCCCGCAGCCGCGGTCTCCCGGAGTCTGTGTGACAGAATGGGACCCGGCGGGAAAGCCGCCACGTCAGCACCCAGCCCGTTTTGCACTGCGGCAGCTCATTAAAGCCAGGAAGGTAATTTATTGCTGAGCGAGAATGTGCGGGAGGTTTGGCTTAGTTGAAATGGCCCCCAAAGAGTTATGGAAAGCTAAAGTGGGTTTTCAGAAGCAAAAGTTAATTGCTCTTCACTTAGCATTTCAGTGTGATGTGGCTCTGAGTTACACACACGCTGAGTGGACGCCTTTACCCAGACACGGGGCCTGGGGGGAGGGTGCGGGGGCAGGGATTCCAGGTGGAGGGAGGCCCCTGGCTGGGGCTCAAGAGGACCACTCCCCTCCCCACCCCGGCCGAGGCTCCCCACCTCTCAGGTCGGGGCGGGGCGAGTAGGTGGGCGGAGTCCAGCATGGAGCCTTGGAAGCCTGGGTGATGGGGTGGGCATGGGTCCCTTTCTGCCCTGACAGGTCCGGGACTTGGCCTCCTTCCTTCCCTTCTCTGAGTCTCAGTCTGATCCCCTCTGTTTAACCATCCTCAGAGGACATCTTAGTTTGGCATTTGGTCATTTTTTTGATTCCTCAAGGCCCTGGCTCTCATCATGAAAGCCATTCCTGCTGTGTGACCCATTTGTCAGAGGGGAAAACTGAGGGCTAGATGGTCCTAACAGAGGATAATGGAGGATGTGGGGGTGACTTGCCTTTTAGCTGAAAACAGAGATATTTGCCACCTAGAAATCAGAACGTCTGGTCTCCTGGACACACAGTCGTGCACACACACATCTGGAGAGGGATGAAAAGCATTAGTCAGAGTCACTTCAGTCAGAGGAGGTGAAAAATCCTTCAATGAGAAAGGAGCCAGATAGCAATGGTACAAAGCTGCCTTGCAGAGGGAGTGTCTGTATCTCAAGGCTGCAGTGATCTGAACTCCAGGGGTGACTGTAGATTAGATGCTGAATATTTTAAACGACTTCTACTGTTCCTGTTGTAGGAGATGAGAGTGTGTATGTGTGTGCATGTATACGTATGAGTATATGTGTGTGTATTTATGTATGTGTGTATGAGTGTGTGTATGTGTGTATGAGTGTGTGTGTATATGTGTGAGTGTGTGTGTATACGTATGAGTATATGTGTGTGTGTATTTATATGTGTGTATGTATGAGTGTGTGTATGTGTATGTATAAATGTATGTGTATATATGAGTGTGTATGTGTGAGTGTGAGCATGTGTGTGGAGTGTGTACACACATGTGTTTAGGGGCAGCTTGGATGAAGGAAAGACCGATGATGAGAGGAAAAGTCTGGGAGCACGTCACCGGGAGCCGACCCCGCGCCCCGCAGCGCTCAGCCCCCGCCGGCTGAGGCGGCCGCAGTCGGTGCGTCCCGCCACGGCAGCCCAGCCACTCCCCGCAGCCGCGGTCTCCCGGAGTCTGTGTGACAGAATGGGACCCGGCGGGAAAGCCGCCACGTCAGCACCCAGCCCGTTTTGCACTGCGGCAGCTAATTAAAGCCAGGAAGGTAATTTATTGCTGAGCGAGAATGTGCGGGAGGTTTGGCTTAGTTGAAATGGCCCCCAAAGAGTTATGGAAAGCTAAAGTGGGTTTTCAGAAGCAAAAGTTAATTGCTCTTCACTTAGCATTTCAGTGTGATGTGGCTCTGAGTTACACACACGCTGAGTGGACGCCTTTACCCAGACACGGGGCCTGGGGGGAGGGTGCGGGGGCAGGGATTCCAGGTGGAGGGAGGCCCCTGGCTGGGGCTCAAGAGGACCACTCCCCTCCCCACCCCGGCCGAGGCTCCCCACCTCTCAGGTCGGGGCGGGGCGAGTAGGTGGGCGGAGTCCAGCATGGAGCCTTGGAAGCCTGGGTGATGGGGTGGGCATGGGCCCTTTCTGCCCTGACAGGTCCGGGACTTGGCCTCCTTCCTTCCCTTCTCTGAGTCTCAGTCTGATCCCCTCTGTTTAACCATCCTCAGAGGACATCTTAGTTTGGCATTTGGTCATTTTTTTGATTCCTCAAGGCCCTGGCTCTCATCATGAAAGCCATTCCTGCTGTGTGACCCATTTGTCAGAGGGGAAAACTGAGGGCTAGATGGTCCTAACAGAGGATAATGGAGGATGTGGGGGTGACTTGCCTTTTAGCTGAAAACAGAGATATTTGCCACCTAGAAATCAGAACGTCTGGTCTCCTGGACACACAGTCGTGCACACACACATCTGGAGAGGGATGAAAAGCATTAGTCAGAGTCACTTCAGTCAGAGGAGGTGAAAAATCCTTCAATGAGAAAGGAGCCAGATAGCAATGGTACAAAGCTGCCTTGCAGAGGGAGTGTCTGTATCTCAAGGCTGCAGTGATCTGAACTCCAGGGGTGACTGTAGATTAGATGCTGAATATTTTAAACGACTTCTACTGTTCCTGTTGTAGGAGATGAGTTGAGAGCCTCCCTTGTGATTTTCTTAGCTCCATTTTGCAGAGGAGGGTACTGGGACCCAGTGGGGAGGGAGGGATCTCATACTTAGGTTTTCAGTCCAAAGTGGTTTACAAATAGCAATGAAATCTGGAGATATGATGGGGTCTTATTTCAGGTCGGTGTCAAATTCTCAAGTTAGTGGGCATGGTGAGCCCAGGCAAGTCCAGTTGGTTCTGAAAATATCTATATGATGGGACATCTCCTGTTAATTCGGAAGTGAGGAATTCTTTTGTTTTTCTTAGCATCCCTATTCTATCATCCTTTTCCTGGAAGTAAGCAGAGGGTCTAGCTTGGGGTGGGGGAAAGAAGAGGGTGATGGAGTGAATGGAGAAAGAGCCCTCCTCTCCAGGATATTCCACTGAAGTCATGTAGAGTAAGCATGTATTTCTCAAGGTTCACTCTGCTCTCTGACGCCAGGACCTATAAAGCCAGGAAGGAGGGCCTTTGGCCAAAATGTCTGCAGCTAATATGAGCTCAGTGAGGTTTGTTTTTTTGAATAAATGAGTGAACAATAATTCTTCAAAAATTTTTGCCATGTGCTCTTGCTCCGTGTTGTGGACAATGGCATCGCGTAGATACAGCCTTTGTGAAAGCCGTTAAGTACTACGGTGCCTGTGTTTCAAGAACCATATTGAAAATAATTAAGCTCCCTAGAGACAAGACATGACACCCAACAGGAAAGCTTTAGCACCTCACACGTATAATATTGGATCTCAGGAAGAAATCATCGCAGTGTTAATCTGAGAGCATTGGGAATGAGGTTGAATTCCCTTTGCATAAGCTATCCACTGTAATCTGCAGTGAATTCTGATATTATTGAGCTCTCTATTAAAGGTTTCCCTCTCTTTTATTCCAGAATGTTTCTGAGTCAGGAGTGTTGTGTCAAACATCCCCACTTTCTTTGAAAATGAGCTGGATGGCTCAGAATGAGATCAGAATCCCAGGAACTCAGCCAAAGATGGAACTCAGGTCACATTCTCATCTGCAAACCCAGGGGACATGGTTGTTTAGCCAAGGGCTGTACTCCTAACCTGGTACTGGTTTGAATAAATGAGCTGAAGTGGTCTTGGATTTGGCGGATCTGGTTTTAGACCAGAGACTGCATTTGGAAAGGTATCAAATGCTAAGGACACACAAGGCATCGTTCAGTTCACTTTTGTGCAGAGTGATTTTAAAGGGTAGAAGCATTTGCCAAAACACAGTTCTCATTCACTCTGCCTGGCTAGGGGATGGGAGAATTCTCTCTCCCTCTTTTTTAAAATCAAGTCCCAAAGCTAATGCTTCTGGGTGAAACTAGAAGCTGGTGTGAGCAGTGATTCCCTGTCTCTCCTGCTCCATGGACGCACCTAGACACATTGGATTTACCAATAAGGGTTGTGGGGCGTAGAAGCAGCAGCAGGATCCCTTTTGGTGGGATGGGCAGATGGTAGGGTTGGCATGTAGATGTCTCTGGAAGGAGTTTGGTTTCTGCCATGATGGAGCTGGAGAGGGGAGGACCTCATTTTCCTTTGCACACAAATCCTAATATTTGTTGGGATAGGATGAGTGTGGGGGTGAGAAGCATTATTTAGATGAAGGGGACAGAAAAGAGGGAAGAGAAGTGGAGCTTCTGATCCTTGGGCACTGTTAGGGGGAGGAAGCCTGTAGGGCAAGGAGAACACTACAAGTTAGTCCAGCTGAATCTTTCAGAAGGAGGGACTTCTTTTGTTTCAGTCTTTAAACAAACTGTTTTAATTGAAATATAGTTGATTTACAATGGTATGTTAGTTTCAGGTATACAGCGAAGTGATTCAGTATATATATATATACTCTTTCTAGATTCTTGTCCATTATAGGTTATTATAAGATACTGAGTAGCATTCCCTGTGCTATACAGTAGGTCCTTGTTGGAAATTTATTTTATATACAGTAGTACTCCAATGGCACCCCACTCCAGTACTCTTGCCTGGAAAATCCCATGGATGGAGGAGCCTGGTAGGCTGCAGTCCATGGAGTCGCACAGAGTCGGACACGACTGAGCGACTTCACTTTCACTTTTCACTTTCATGCATTGGAGAAGGAAATGGCAACCCACTCCAGTGTTCTTGCCTGGAGAAGCCCAGGGACGGGGGAGCCTGGTGGGCTGCCGTCTCTGGGGTCGCACAGAGTCGGACACGACTGAAGTGACTCAGCAGCAGCAGCAGCAGCAGTGTGTATCTGTTAATCCCAAACTCCTAATGTATCCCTTCCCCTGCCCCCTGGAAGAAGGGATTTTATTCTCCTTCAATGTCTCCTAAATGATGTTTGACTCTTCTGTCATGGAGGATTCCTGGGGAGAATGTTCTAGAACCCACATCTCTATAAACAATGTCCAGACTCAAAAGATTTTAAAACTTCAGTCTGCAGATGACTAACTGGAATCCCTCGGCCAGGGAGCAGACCAGCCAGCGGGGAACCCAGCTCGTGAGAGTGGTGCCTCTTAAACCTTTTCACTCAGGTAAAGGCAGAGGGGGGTAGGTGAGAGGCTGCAGGTATGTGATGGCTGAAAACATCTCAGAGCAAATGTCAAGTGTTTGAGTTTCAGTGTTTAAAAAGTCATCCCCATTTTGTTTGTTCCATTGTGATACACTTGTGTTTTAATATGAAAACCCTGTTTTAGCTCGCCATTAAGAAAAACACAGACGTGCATGCATGTTTCTTAGCTGTTTCAATTAAAGCAGCAACCCATCTGTGCTGAATCTCGTGTTTTGGACACTGAGCTAGAAGGGCGGGCGGTGGCCTGTCACTGTCGGTAGCCAGATCATTTTTGCTTTCTGAGGATTGGTAAAAATAGTGACAGCTTTTCTCTAATTTTTGAGCTGAATCAGGGTGGTAACTAAGGAGAGGTATCTTGAAAACTCTCTCTTCCTTGCTGTGAATACTGGGAAATGAACACTCAAGGTGCGCCAGAGATGGGATGGGGGAATCCCCAGGCCTGCCGCTCCTGGGTTGGCCTCCTCTGCCCTGGAAACTGCCCTGTGTGCACTGCAGGACCAATCAGGGTGACTCTGGCCATCCCGGCTCTGTAAACCCAAGGGCATGGACCCTCTTATGAACAGCTCAGCATTACCCCATTTGGCCTCCCTGTCCAGCCTGTATCAGTGGCAAATCCCATCTTGTAAGGAAAACAATGGTGCTGAACTTCCTTTGTGGCCAATCTCAGCCCTTGCCGGCCATATCTCCACATGGTTTCTGAAGGTGTTTCCAAAAAAACCCAGAATTGAGGAGTCTGAGCAAAACGCTGTTGGCATCGTTCTCCATGGTGATGCTCGTGATTAAGGGCTTTGAACATTTCAGCCCTGGAGCGACCCTAAAGCAGCCACGCTGCTCTGCCGTTGCCTTGACCTGAAGGAGGGATACTGGGGAGCCAGCCCCTGCTCGGGTGGGGTCTGTCCTGCCTCTGCCAGGTCCCCGTGGCCCCACACTCCTTGAAGTCTGGTTCAAGGAGTTCACTTAATATATGTCTCCCTAGCTCTGGTGTTTACCCTGCTCTGGTTTAATCTCCCCACCCCCGCTTCCCTAACCAGGGCAGTGGAGCAAACAGAGCTCAGCTCCTGCTGCAGGGAAAGTCTTCTGTGAGCTGCTGCCGCCGGGGCTCTGCAGACATCCAGTATTGGGTGCTCATTCTTGAGTGGATTTATCTCTGGAGAGTGGCCTCACCAACTCTGGGGCTTCCCTGGTGGCTCAGACAGTAAAGAATCCACCTGCAATGCAGGAAGCTTGGGAAGATCAGCCAGGACATGGAAACAACCCAGATGTCCATCAGCAGATGAATGGATAAGAAAGCTTTGGTACATATACACAATGGAGTATTACTCAGCCCTCAAAAAGAATAAGTTTGACGCAGTTCTAATGAGATGGATGAAACTGGAGCCGATTATACAGAGTGAAGTAAGCCAGAAAGAAAAACACCAATACAGTATACTGACACATATATATGGAATTTAGAAGACAATAATGATGACCCCGAAAGTGAGACAATATAAGAGACACAGAGGTATAGAACGGACTGTTGGCTTCAGAGGGAGAGGGAGAGGGTGGGAAGATCTGGGAGAAGGACAATGAAACATGTATACAATCATATGGGAGATGAAGCACCAGTCTATGTTCAATACAGGATATAGGATGCTTGGGGCCGGTGTATGGGATGATCCGGGGGGATGGGCAAGGAAGGGAGGTGGGAGGGGGCTTTAACATGGGGAGATCGTCCACACCTGTGGCTGATTCATGTCAATGTATGGCAGAACCAATGCAGTGCTGTGAAATGGATAAGCATTAAACAAAAAATAAAAATTTAATAAAAAATAAAAATAGAATGAGAAAAAAAAAAGTAAAGAATCCACCTGCAATGCAGGAAGCTTGGGAAGATCTCCTAGAGAAGGGAATGGCTACCCACCCCAACATTTTTGCCTGGAGAATCCCATGGACACAGGAGCCTGGTCGCTATGGTCCATGAGATTGCAAAGAGTTGGATGTGACTGAGCGACCAACACACACAACTCTGAGAAGGATGGCACCAGCCCGTGACTCTAAAGGCAAGCTCTGCAGCAGCCGCTGATGGGAGTGAGGGAGAAAGAGAAGAAGAAGGAAGAAACTCAGAGACAGATGCTTCACCAGTGCCGGCCCCTCAGTACAGGGAAGGAGCTGGCAGCGGGTCTAGAAGCACAGCACAGTTGTATCTCCAAACCCAGGGCTCCAGCACACGACTCTGATGGCTTCTTCCTTTTCTCCTCTTCTTCCTTTTCTCCTCTTCCTCCTCTTCCTTTCTCCTCTCTCCTTCTCCCCTCTCCCTGCCTTTTCTGTCCCCTTCCTCTCCTCTTCCTCCTTCTCCTCTCCTCCCTAACACTCTCCTGGCCCCAAGAGAGAAAGAGCCCACAAATAACTGAGCTGTACTTTGGAAATGGATCTGATGAGCCCTGTAGTAGGAGAAAATCATCATTATTTCCCAAGAGTTCGCATTCCCATAATATTTTTATTAGCAGCTTCTCTTCTAAATAAAGTTCAGTGGATTGATTTTGGTTGGGTTTTCTCATTTTAAATATTCCCTTAAATTATGACCTTGGCTCTAGTCCCGTCATCAGCATTGTTATTACTGTTATCAGCATCAGCGGCTCCTTTGTAATATTTATGTCACACTTAGAGAGCTCTCAGAACACTTCAGGTATATTACTTCATTTGTCCTCATTGCATCCTTGTCAGGAAGGGAGGGGGCCCCATTAGAGCTCAACATTGAGCACAGACCTCCCCTCTCTGTGTGGACAACCTCCGTCTAGGGTGTGACCAGGAGGAAGCCCTCTGCTCTGTCTTTTGTATACAGCTGTCCCAGTAATGATGGGGGATTGGTTTCAGGACCCTGTGGATTCCAAATCTGTGGAAACTCAAGTCCCTTGGGTAAAGCAGAGGAACACAGCTGGCTTGCCGTATCCACTGGTTCTGCACCAGTGGATTCAACTGATCACAGAGACTGTGTTCCTCTACCTGGACTTGGAGCAGAGGAAGGCTGCCCCAGGACAGGTTATAGCCATCTGAGAAGACCGGATCACTCGGAGAACTTGGCTCGGGACTTGGCTCATCACATCTTGAGACTGATGCCATGGGCCAGTGGAAAGACACTGGCATGGGGACCTGGAGATCTGAGTTTGAATCCTCCTTCTTGCCATTGATTGATGAGTCTTGCTTGTTGGGTTAATCCCTTAACTTCCCATTCCCATTTGTAAATGAAGGGGTATTGACATTTCCTTTCTGGATTATTTTGAGGATTCTGTAGGACAGTTTATAGAGATGTGTTTAGCACAACAGAGGGGACACAGGTGTACCAGAAATGTCGATTCCATTTTTTCATTTAATTTTCTCTCCTGGCAAAAGCTAAAGTGTTAAGTATGATTTTGAGAATTAAAAGGGAAAACAGAGGGCAACATTTGGATAGGTTTATCATTTTAATCAAGGCCTTGCCTGAAGTCATGTGTTTTCTTACCTACATTGGGTAAAAGCTAGTTATCAGTAATTAGTGTATTTTGAGGCTTGTGTTAGGAAACAGCTGGACGGGAGGACAGCCAGCCTGGGCTTTGCCCTGCTCCGCCACTGACCAGATGGAAGCCCTTGAGCAAAGTCACTTGGCATGCCTGCATCTCAGTACCCTGGTCTGTAAAATGAAGAGCTTGGAATACAAGATCATGAAGTCACTGAGGAGCATTGCAATTCTAGAATTCTACAAGAAGTGATGTTTAGGGAAGGAGCCAAATGATGAGTGTGAGCTTCGTTCCTTCCATCTCCTGGAGTTGTCTATGCTGTGGGAAACCCCACCAGTTGGCCTCAGGGTCATTGTCAAGGAACCCGGGTGATTTGTGATGGGCACGTAGCCTGGGAGGAAACAAGCAACCTGGGGAAGGCTGGGTAGCAAGGCCAGGCTCGAAGGAGGCTGCGGCCGATCAGACTCAGCACCAACTTGCTGGTAAACCCCCGCCTTCCCTTGCCCTGACCAGCCTCCCTCGTCGACTGGCCTGGTAGCCTGGGGAAGGAGAGGAGAGCTGGGCCGGGACTGATGGCATTAAATGTCACTGCGCACAGAGGCCCAGATGTCCAGAGACCTCAGGGCGCAGAAGGGCTGCTGAGGCTGGATGCGTGGTCCCCAGGTCGCTCTGTGGATCACACTTCCAGGCCAGCGCCATCTCCTGAGAGTCCATTAGCTACTGCTGGCCCTGGCTCTCAGCAGAACCTCACTGAGGGCCTGCCCAATGCCAGCGCCCCTTTTGCATCATCTGAAGAAAGAGGAGAGAGTCTTAGAGGAGAAATGGGCAGGGCATTTTCTCATACAAGCTTCTCTGCCTGCAAATGCATCAGGAAGAGCATGAACATAAAGAAGGCTTTCCCTGGCATGATTCACCCCATACCTTATTAAAACAAAACAAAGCCTAGCTGCCTCTTCCATTTAGTTCAGTGATACTTAGATGGGCAGCTCACTATGCTGGGTGTTATGAGGGTCTCCAGTGAACTGAATTCTGTCTGTCCCCAGAGGCTCACAGTTTGGGGTAGGGGGTGAGGGGAGACGGATGCACGATTAATGAGGATAACAAACAGCTGGTCAGAGTGCTTTTGTAAAGTCACCAAATATTGTGGAAAAATAATTTCAGCTGCGAGAATCAAGTCTTTTGTTGGGAAGTAGGTCTTGTTGTGGACCTTAAGTGATTGGCCAGTTTACAGTAGGAACCCAGTAGAGGGTGGGGAAGGGCATTTAGGGTAGAAGGAATAGGGGAGGCAGGGTGATGGGACACGGAAAGCTGAAAGAGATTCTTTCATTCACTTTGTAGTCTGCCCTAGGGGACACACACACACACACACACACGGAGAAGCTACAAAGCCAGTGTCCCCATTCTAGGGTATGAGAAGGGAAGTGCTCATTGGCATGTATGTTTCCATGGGGTCCATGCAGAATACATCATGCAAAAATGCTGGACTGGATGAAGCACAAGTTGGAATCAGGATTGCAGGGACAAATATCAATAACCTCAGATACCCAGATGATACCACCCTTATGGCAGAAGGTGAAGAACTAAAGAGTCTCTTGATGAAAGTCAAAGAGGAGCGTGAAAAAGATGGCTTAAAACTCAACATTCAAAAAAAGAAGAGCATGGCATCCGGTTCTTTGCTTCATGGCAAGTAGATGGGGAAACAATGGAAACAGTGGCAGACTTTATTTCCTTGGGCTCTAAAATTACCGCAGATGGTGACTGCAGCTGTGAAATTAAAGACACTTGCTCCTTGGAGGAAAAGCTATGACCAACCTAGACAGCATATTAAAAAGCAGAGACATTACTGACAAAGATCCATCTAGTCAAAGCTATGGTTTTTGCCAGTAGTCATGTATGGATATGAAAGTGGCACCATAAAGAAAGCTGAGTGCCAAAGAATTGCTGCTTTTGAACTGTGGTGTTGGAGAAGACTCTTGAGAGTCTCTTGGACAGCAAGGAGATCAAACCAGTTAATCCTAGAGATAATCAGTCCTGAATATTCATTGGAAAGACTGATGCTAAAGCTGAAACTTCAATACTTTGACCACCTGATGCAAAGAACTGACTCTGGAAAGGACGTGATGCTGGTAAAGATTGAAGCAAGAGAAGGGGATGACAGAGAATGAGATGGCTGGATGGCATTACTGACCTGATGGACATGAGTTTGAGCAAGCTCTGGGAGTTGGTGCTGGACATGGTATCCTGGCATGCTGCAGTCCATGGAGTTAAAAGAGTCAGACACAACTGAGTGACTGAACTGTTGCTGCTGCTGCTAAGTTGCTGCAGCCTTGTCCGACTCTATGAGACCCCATAGATGGCAGCCCACCAGGCTCCCCCATCCCTAGGATTCTCTAGGCAAGAATACTGGAGTGGGTTGCCATTTCCTTCTCCAGTGCATGAAAGTGAAAAGTGAAAGTGAAGTTACTCAGTCGTGTCCGACTCTTAGAGACCCCGTGGACTGCAGCCCACCAGGCTCCTCCATCCATGGGATTGTCCAGGCAAGAGTACTGGAGTGAGGTGCCATCGTCTTCTCCGGGGTGACTGAACTAGTGCCTCAGACTTTTGTGTTTCTCTTTAGCTTTTCTTTTGCTTATCTTGTTGTTTGTGGCTGTGCTGGGTCTGTGTGGCCGCCCGGGGCTTTCTCTAATCGTGGCGAGGGGGCTGCCCTCTGGCTGAGCTGTGCGGGCTTCTCGACGGCTTCTCTGGTTGCAGAGCTTGGGCTCGAGCACGTGGGCTTCAGTACTCACGGTGCACAGGCTTAGGTGCTCTCTGGCATGTGGGATCTTCCTGGATCAGGGATCAAAACTGTGTCCCCTGAATTCAAACTGTGTGTTGGTTGCTCAGTCGTTTTCAACTCTCTTCAACCCCATGGACTAGAGCCCACCAGGCTCCTCTGTCCGTGGAATTCTCCAGGCAAGAATACTGGAGTGAGTAGCCATTCCCTTCTCTGGGGATCTTCCCAACCCAGGGATCAAACCTGGGTCTCCAGCACTGCAAGGAGGACTGTTAACCACTGGACCACCAAGGAAGTCCAGAATTTTCTGTTCTTAATTCAGATTGTTTCTGACTTTATCTGGATCAGAAGCACACAGATTCCTGAATGCACCTTTAAGTTGGATAGGGGAAAAAAAAAACCCCAAAAAACCAAGAATAAAAAATAAGCTTTCAACTGAAGTATGAATGGAAACTTTAAATGTAAACATCCCCCTTTAATCGATTTTGAATACTCTTCCTCCTCTGGTGTTAATATACTTTGAAGTAGAGCTGGAAGGAAGTAGCTGTTTCTGACCTACCAATGACTGTACCCATGCCAGACATCACTAATCAAACCTGGCATGCCTTCTCCCTGAGCGAGACTTCTCTTAAGAGCGCCTTGGTGTTCCAGGCAGCCCCTGCTGATCAGCTGTTTGTGCTGCACCAGATGAATCTGATTTGCCTTTTTCTGTTTTAAAGTATTAAAGCTTTACTGCTGTCTTAAATACTAAGTGCATTTTTATGGAATCCAAGACTGTCTGAAAGCAGGGAGAAATTTTTATAACATCTAATGTAGTGAGAATCCCAAAATATAAATGAGAGTTGCTGATGGAGCTATGAGATCAAGACAAAAATATCCTCTGTCCTCCCAATCTCCCTGTGATTTAATGGTGTAAATATTACATTCAAAGAGACAGAGAATAGGTGAGAAAGTATAATACAATATACATAGAAAAATAACCCTTGACTGAGATCAATGGTTCTCAACCTTGTACATCTGAATCACTCATTTATAATGCAGATTCCTGGGTCTCATTTCAGATTACATTGGAATTTCTGGTCTCCGAGTCTGGAAATCAGCATGTCTCCCAAACACCTTAGTAACTCTCCTGCAGTACACCTGAGATCAGCCCATAAAGTTGGGGAGCTCGAGACTTGAATGATAGGAATTTTTGCCCCCTTCTATGTCATTAGATGGTTGGCAAATAAATACCATATTTATTTTCTGTGGCTGAGCTACCTTAAATACCAGACATTCCAGATACTGAAAAACAGCATTCATTTGGAAAATGGAAATGAAGTCTCAATTTCCAAAGGGATCGGTCATTTGGATGAGCATGGGTCATACTTTATGGAGATCAATTTGCAAGATATGTCTGAATTGCATTCATATTATCATTTGAACCTGGTTTTAAGAGAAGTTGGAAGAGAAGAAAGTAGTTTTGTTGACCAGTAAGACAGATCATCTTGAAATTTCTAGTTAAGGGGTCAAGGTTTGATTCTACATGACTTTCTGAACATTAGCATCAACATTGTAAATATAATATACTGTACATCTATTTGGTACTAGACACTTTACTAAGACAATATACACATTGTTGAATGCAGTCCTTAAAACAATCCTTTGAAGAGGTTATTATTGTTCTCCCAAAAGGAATCCAAAGCTCAGAAATTTTAAATAACTTGCCTTGAGTAATGCAGGATATGAATGTGAGTCTTGAACCTAAGGCTGTCTAACTCCAAGTCTTTTCTTCTTGTTTCCAACAGTCCACCTACAATTTCCAAGAAATATCCTATTCTGTCAAATACCGAAACCAAGAGCCATGATTAAGCGCAAACTTCAGGTTGGAGCTGAGGAGAGTCCTTCTTACTAAACATGCTAATAGTGTCGAGGAACACTGGTTTTCTTCCTTGTTTGATCAGAAGTCATCGAGTTTAGTACTGGGTCTTTGACCTGGCTCCCTTAGTATGAATAAAGTTTGTTTAACTGAATTAGGATTGTTCTTAAGCTCCAAATTCATATTTATGAAAAGTTAAAAGGTTTTCTTTACCATGGTTATTTTAAAAAATAGAAGAGCCACCAGTGGGTGCTGCTCCTGTAGGGTGCATTCTGAAAGGGGCACATGGAGAGGACACACCCCGTGCCCAGCATACGGAGCCATCGTCCAGAGTATGAATCAGTGGCCAAGAGATCTGCTTTCCAGGTGGCTCTGTTACTGTGAGGAGGCCATGTTGCCTCTGGTGCTCAGTTTCCATACAAATCTATTGGGCAAAGTCTATAAAGCTCTCTTCTTGCACTCACTGATTCTGGACAAAGTGTCAGCCATGTAGTTGACAAAGAGACAGGTGTGTGACTGTCTTCAATAGGCCGGGGTGGGCAGAGGGCGGACTATGCTGGGGACCAGTCTCTGGAGTCTTCTATCCCTCTGACCTCTTTGGCCTGCTCCTTCCTGGGCCTGAAGTTGCCAGACTCCTTTCTCTTCCCAAGACCATCTCTCACCCTCCATGTTTCCCACTGGGGTGAATTTAAACCCCAAGTCTTCAAGTAAAAACTAAGTAGCCCTCTTTGTGCATAATTTCTTGTTCCTGGAAATACTGATCACCCATTCACATCCTGCCCTTCCAATGGGCTTAGAACCATCTTGACTGCTTGGGTGACAGCATGCCTTTATAATTCACAGGAATTTGAAGCTGATGGGACCTTACTTCTAGTCCAACTCTTTTATTTCCCAAATGAGATCAAGGACCCTGAGAGAGAGAATGATTCCACTGAGGGACAACCAGTCAGGTAGTAAAGGGCTTGACACCATGTTTTCAAATTTATTCTCATGAGTGTCAGAATCAAAATGACCCCACAGAGCTTGTGTGAAGGTATGGAAATAACACATCCAAAGCACCCGAGCATATGGGACTTCCCTGGTGGCCCAGGGGTTGAGAATCTGCCTTGCAGTGCAGAGGACATGGGTTTGATCCCTGGTCGATCCCTGGTTTGATCCCTCATGGACAGCAGCACCGAAGCCCACACGGTGCACAACTGGAGAGTCCAGGTGCTGGACTGCAAGATCCCGCATGGCACAACAGAGGTCCTGAGTGCCACAAAGAAGACCCGATGCGGCCAAGTGAAAAGTACATGAAACAACGACAGCAAAGCACCTGAGCACGGTTCTTGGCATAGAGAGCCGCCTGAGACAGGTGGTTCCCTCCCTTCCTGGAGCTCGGATCTCCTACTCCCCTTCTTTCTCGCATTCACATAGACGACCTGTACGTTAGACTCTGTTATTCCTTTTCTTCCTCCGCACGCCAGGGCGTGCAGAAGTAAGCTGAGCTGCTCCCATTTAATCGCTGCACTAATGGTGAAATCTGACTTGGCCCGAGTTATGTACTCAAAGAATGTTTGGGATTGCTGCCCGCCAGAACCTGTCCCTCCTGACTCCTAATCCAGTGCTCTTTCCATGATACCATGCTGATGGATGTGAGGGTGGAGATGAGCTGCTTTGAAAGGCTATGAATACCAGCCTGATGACAGACGCATAAGAACATGAGATGTCAGGAGATCTGAAGTCTGCCAGAGTCATTTTATTATCAAGCATTTATCAAGGCTTACCATGTGCCAGGGGCTCTGTGTACTGCTGAGATGAATATAAAAATGAATAGGATACAGGGCCCTGCCCTCAAGGAGCATTTAATTTGATCACAGAGACAGACTTAGACATAAATAATTCAAATATAAGGCAGCTGGTAATCCATGAGTACTATACGCTATGCTTCCCTGGTGGCTCAGCAGTAAAGAATCCACTGGCCAAAGGCAGGAGGCTCAGGTTCTATCCCTGGATCGGGAAGATCCCCTGGTGGCAGAAATGGTAACCCACTCCAGTATTCTTGACTGGAGAATCCCATGGATAGAGGAGCCTGGTGGGCTACAGTCCATGGGGTCACAAAGAGTTAGACATGACTTAGTGACCAAACCACAAGAGCAACAAACTGTATTATATATGTACCGAAAAGAAGCCCAGGGCTGGGGGGCTCACTAGTTGACATGGGAGGGGCTGGGCTAGGACTCAACAGCCCCCAAAGGCCTCCATCCAGCTGAGTGCCCGGGACCCATGGCTGGAGAGACCACAGGGTACACCGTGTGTGCCTTAAGGCAAGTGCGTCAGGGTTGCCCGAGACTTCAGCCTCTGAGCTCCTTGACCCAAACTGCTGAGTGACCTTAGCTGGTCACTGTCTTGTCTAAGCGTGACTTCTTGAGCAGTTTTGCAAAATGGGAGAACATCCTCCCCCTTTTTTTTTTTTTTTTGCTCCGAGCTCGAAGGGGATGAGATTGGTCAATTGGTTTAAACCTCTGCTTTTGAAAGGAAGGGCCCTGAACCACGCAGACAGGTAAGTATTTGCAGGCCACACAGAGAATGAGAAAATGCCATTCTTTTTCTCTCTTTTCTCCTTTCAGTGGGGGGAGGGGAATGAGGTTTGGGGCTAAAGGTAGAGGAGGGCTGGTGGGAGGCAACTTGTAGGTCAATGCTTGGCAAGGGAGGCCAGGTCACCCAGGGGGAGCATGGCCTTGCTTTCCACTGGCAGGTTCCCAGAAAAGCTGCCCACCTGTCCTGGGCGCCCCCTCCCCCCTGCACCGCTGTCCCCGTGTGCATGGAGCGGGGAGGTGATGATGAATTTCCCCCAAACGGCATTACAGACAGTCATAAATAATGCTTTGCTCTTTGGTGACGGCACTTTCCATTAGAGCTGCCTGCGCTGGGCTGTTGCTACCCCCAGTCTTCTGCCGGGGACTTGCAGTAAAATTTATCAGCGAGCTTTCTGCACCTAATAAATCATCCCCCTCCGGGAGCCATCTGGCAGATAAGGCCAGAACCCACATGCTCTGCGGAGGCGGAGTCGGAGAGAGAGCCGCCCTCGCTGGGGCCTCAGGCCCGGTGGAGGGGGGACTGTCTCCCCCTGCAAGCCCAGACCTGTCACAACTCTCCCTGGCTTTTCTCAGATTGTGGCCCTGGATAGGGTGGCTGTCTGACTCACAGAACTGTCCCCAGCCTAGGAACAGTGCTGAACATCAGGGACTCTGTACCCAGCCCCCACCCCAGGGGTGCACAAGGCCCTGGGGTCTGACCCCAGATAAGAGCAGGGTTGCGCCAGGACTGAGCAGGTTCCTGTGCTGGACGCAGCTGTAACTTAATTGAGTCATACTTCGTGTCTTCTAGGCATTTGGATGTTGGCCAACATGGCAATAATCTCGTGATAAGAAATTTCCTGCTTGGACAAAAGACACCTAGAAGCATCCTCCTCCTAACTCAGAGTAAATGTCCCATGGATGTCCCTACTTTCTTTGAGCAAAACTACTGTGATATGAGTGTTCACTTTCAAACATGGATTCTTTCCATAAATATACCTTAAGGGGGTTTCTCAAGCCAGTTGAGTCGCAGATTAAAGATGGTTGTTCTTTCCTTCTTGCGCTTGGAGAGAGTATTCTACAGCCTCTCTCGCAGTGTGATGGCAGCTCCCTCTCTCACAGGGACGCAGGATGCACTTCTCTGGGGGCTTTCTGCATTCAGTGGGTGCCTGGCACATGCGCATTAGGTGTACAGGATGGAATGTGGCAGCAGGTGAAGCCCTGGACACAGCCACCAATAGGAAGCAGATGATGAGCAGAAAATGATACACATAAATTAACAGCAGTGGGCCCCTCATCCTCAGGGCCCAGCAGAGGGGACTCTGCTCCTTGAAGCAAAGGGAAAGTTTTAGTCGCTCAGTCCTGTCTGACTCTTTTGCGACCCCATGGACTGTAGCCTGCCAGACTCCTCTGTCCCTGGGGTTCTCCAGTCAAGAATATTGTAGTGGGGTGTCATTCCTTTCTCCAGGAGATCTTCCTGACCTGGGGATTGAACTTGGGTCTCCCGCACTGCAGGCAGATGCTTTACTAACTGAGCCACTTTTTAGGGTCAACTAGATCATCCATAGGAGAAGACTCTTGAGAGTCCCTTGGACTGCAAGGAGATCCAACCAGTCCATTCTAAAGGAAATCTGTCCTGAATATTCATTGGAAGGACTGATGCTGAAGCTGAAATGCCAATCCTTATGAAGGACTGACTCATTTGAAAAGATCCTGATGCTGAGAAAGATTGAAGGTGGGAGGAGAAGGGGATGACAGAGGATGAGATGGTTGGATGGCATCACTGACTCGACGGATGTGAGTTTGAATAAGCTCCAGGAATTGGCGGTGGACAGGGATGCCTGGCTTGCTGCAGTTCACGGGGTCGCAAAGAGTTGGACACGACTGAGGACTGAATGTAACTGAACTGAACTGAGACCATCTGGAAACAAAATCCTGTCCTGCACCTGACATAACCTGTGTCCTGTGCCAGCTTGATCAAGGGATGCTCTGAGCCTCAGTGTTCTCATTCATAAATTAAGAGGAAAAGATAAGGTAATTTAGGGGGTTAATTTTTAATATTGTCACTACTAGAATATTTTCCACATTTTCCTTTGCTGATGCCTGATTTTCTGAAAGGCAAGAAACTGAATGGCAAAATTGGTCAGAACTCTTCTCTCTTCCTGCCCTACTTGACTGCTTCTCAAACAAGATAAAATAAAATGTTGTTTAATGTCTGTATGTAGAGGTCCCAGGCAGGTAGAGTCCAACCCCCCTGGATACTTCCTGTGAGCTCCTTTTGCCCAAAGACAGCTACAGGCCACATTTCACTGCTATATGGACATGCCCTGGGAAAACATTAAATGGAGTGTCCTGAAGATGCTTAGCTTAGCTATGCATTTAATTTGGTGGTAATTGAAATTTGCAACAAAGATTTGCATGTAATCTGTGATTTCATTTTTCAATTAAAATTGTTTCTTTTCCGTGGAGGGGAAGCACTTGGCTCTTTTCCCCCTCAGAGCGCTTTGCAAACACTAACCTGCACTTCTTTGAGGGGCTGGAATGAGCAGAGGGAGTGTGGCAAGGAGGGGAAAGCCCAGGCCATGAGGGGAGGGCAGGCCTGGGAACAGGACCCTGCAGGAGAGGTGAGGCTGGGGGCTGGCTACTGGGAGGCCAGCAGAGGGCTCGCTTCCTGCATTCCCAGTGGGCGTGGCCAAGAAACTCCAGCCCCAGACTTCCGGCAGTTTCTAGATGGCAGGCGAGGGCTGGAGGTTAGAAAGTTTAGGTAGAGGTAGGAAGAGCCTGGGCTTCCCTGGTAGCTCAGCTGATAAACAATCCACCTACAATGCAGGAGACCCCTGTTTGACTCCTGGATGACTCATTTGAAAAGATCCTGATGCTGAGAAAGATTGAAGGTGGGAGGAGAAGGGGATGACAGAGGATGAGATGGTTGGATGGCATCACTGACTCGACGGATGTGAGTTTGAATAAGCTCCAGGAATTGGCGGTGGACAGGGATGCCTGGCTTGCTGCAGTTCACGGGGTCGCAAAGAGTTGGACACGACTGAGAGACTGAATGTAACTGAACTGAACTGAGACCATCTGGAAACAAAATCCTGTCCTGCACCTGACATAACCTGTGTCCTGTGCCAGCTTGATCAAGGGATGCTCTGAGCCTCAGTGTTCTCATTCATAAATTAAGAGGAAAAGATAAGGTAATTTAGGGGGTTAATTTTTAATATTGTCACTACTAGAATATTTTCCACATTTTCCTTTGCTGATGCCTGATTTTCTGAAAGGCAAGAAACTGAATGGCAAAATTGGTCAGAACTCTTCTCTCTTCCTGCCCTACTTGACTGCTTCTCAAACAAGATAAAATAAAATGTTGTTTAATGTCTGTATGTAGAGGTCCCAGGCAGGTAGAGTCCAACCCCCCTGGATACTTCCTGTGAGCTCCTTTTGCCCAAAGACAGCTACAGGCCACATTTCACTGCTATATGGACATGCCCTGGGAAAACATTAAATGGAGTGTCCTGAAGATGCTTAGCTTAGCTATGCATTTAATTTGGTGGTAATTGAAATTTGCAACAAAGATTTGCATGTAATCTGTGATTTCATTTTTCAATTAAAATTGTTTCTTTTCCGTGGAGGGGAAGCACTTGGCTCTTTTCCCCCTCAGAGCGCTTTGCAAACACTAACCTGCACTTCTTTGAGGGGCTGGAATGAGCAGAGGGAGTGTGGCAAGGAGGGGAAAGCCCAGGCCATGAGGGGAGGGCAGGCCTGGGAACAGGACCCTGTAGGAGAGGTGAGGCTGGGGGCTGGCTACTGGGAGGCCAGCAGAGGGCTCGCTTCCTGCATTCCCAGTGGGCGTGGCCAAGAAACTCCAGCCCCAGACTTCCGGCAGTTTCTAGATGGCAGGCGAGGGCTGGAGGTTAGAAAGTTTAGGTAGAGGTAGGAAGAGCCTGGGCTTCCCTGGTAGCTCAGCTGATAAACAATCCACCTACAATGCAGGAGACCCCTGTTTGACTCCTGGGGGTTGGGAAGATCCCCTGGAGAAGGGATAGGCTACCCACTCCAGTATTCTTGGGCTTCCCTGGTGGCTCAGACAGTAAACAATTCTCTTGCAATGTGGGAGACCTGGATTGGGAAGATCCCCTGGAGAAGGGCATGGCAACCCGCTTCAGTATTCTTGCTGGGAGAATCCCATGGACAGAAGAGCCTGGTGGGCTATAGTCCATGGGGTCACAAAGAGCTGGACATGCCTGAGCGACCAAGACAACAACAGCAGGAAGAACCAGCCAGTTCTTCAAGGCCAGGAGCTGGGAATAAGACCAAAGGCCCAGGTACTGGGGAGCTGAGTGTTGAAGATTTTCCCCTCTCGATGACTGTGGCCTTTGATAAAAGCTAGAGGCAATACAACTTGCTGGAGAAAATAACTGATCAGAATGCCCATTTATAGGAGACACAGACAGGAAGCAGAGGGCCCTAGAGACCCTACCCCTGCCCCCTGCCCCGGCCCCCCACCAAAGGGGCTTTGGAGCCTGCAGGCGGTGGTTTCGAATGAATGGCTCCCAGGTATGAACTTTTCCTTTGCTGGCTCTGTGGCTTTGGCTCCTACTTAATTTCCTTGAGTTCTTATTTCCTCAGCCTTCCAGTGGGCAGAAGATGAATACAAATACCTACCTGATTGGGGCCTAGGGGAGACAGGCTGTTGGTGTGTGAGGGTCATCCGAGGGTAGGGGCTCCACCTTCATATACACCGTGCCTGGCACATATAAGAATGAAATCTGTTAAAATAGAGTATAATCTGTTAAAATGGAAAATTGGTCAAATGAGATGGTGTGCGCATTTAGTAAATCCCAGTGACCTGTTTTCAGTACCCTTCAGTCAGTTCAGTTGCTCAGTCATGCCTAACTCTTTGCAACTCCATGGACTGCAGCAAGCTGGGCTTCCCTGACCATCACGGACTCCTGGAGCTTACCTACACTCATGTCCACTGAGTTGGTGATGTCATCGAACCATCTCATCCTCTGTCAGCCCCTTCTCCTCATGCCTTCAATCTTTCCCAGCATCAGGGTCTTTTCCAATGAGCCAGTTCTTCACATCAGGTGGCCAGAGTTTTGGAGTTTCAGCTCAGCATCAGTCCTCCAAAGAATAGTCAGGACTGATTTCCTTTACGATGGACTGGTTGGATCTCCTTTGCAGTCCAAGGGACTCTCAGGAGTCTTCTCTAACAACACAGTTCAAAAGCATCAATTCTTCAGCACTCAGCTTTCTTTATACTCCAACTCTCACATCCATACATGACTACTGGAAAAACTATAGCTTTGACTAGATAGAACTTTGTTGGCAAAGCAATGTCTCTAGTTTTTAATATGCTGTCCAGGTTGCTCATAGCTTTTCTTCCAAGGAGCAAGCATCTTTTAATTTCACGGCTCCATTTGCAGTGATTTTGGAACCCCCCAAAATAGTCTGGCACTGTTTCAATTGTTTCCCCATCTATTGGCCATGAAATGATGGGATTGGATGCCATGATCTTAGTTTTCTGAATGTTGAGTTTTAAGCCGAATGTTTCACTCTCCTCTTTCACTTTCATCAAGAGGCTCTTTAGTTCTTCACTTTCTGCCATAAGGGTGGTGTCATCTGCATATCTGAGGTTATTGATATTTCTCCCAGCAATCTTGATTCCAGCTTGTGCTTCCTCCAGCCCAGCATTTCTCATGATGTACTCTGTGTATAAGTTAAATAAGCAGGGTGACAGTATGTAGCCTTGGCATACTTCTTTTCTGATTTAGAACCAGCGTGTTGTTCCATGTCCAATTCTAACTGTTGCTTCTTGACCTGCATACAGATTTCTCAGGAAGCAGGTCATGTGGTCTGGTATTCCCATCTCTTTCAGAATGTTCCAGCTTTTTTGTGATCCACACAGTCAAAGGCTTTGGCGTAGTCAATGAAGCAGAAGTAGATGTTTTGCTGGAACTCTCTTTTCAATGATCCAGCAGATGTTGGCAATTTGATCTCTGGTTCCTTTGCCTTTTCTAAACCCAGCTTGAGCATCTGGAAGTTCATGATTCATGTACTGTTGAAGCCTGGCTTGGAGAATTTTGAGCATTACTTTCCTAGCATGTGAGATGAGTGCAATTGTGCGGTAGTTTGAGCATTCTTTGGCATTGCCTTTCTTTGGGATTGGAATAAAAACTGACCTTTTCCAGTCCTGTGGCCACTGCTGAGTTTTCTGAATTTGTTGGCATATTGAGTGTAGCACTTTCACAGCATCACCTTTTAAGATTTGAAATAGCTCAACTGGAATTCCATCACCTCCATTAGCTTTGTTCGTAGTGATGCTTCCTAAGGCCCACTTGACTTCACATTCCAGGATATCTGGCTCTAGGTGAGTGATCATACCATTGTGGTTATTTCCATCATGAAGATCTCTTTTATGTAGTTCTGTGTATTCTTGCCACCTCTTCTTGATATCTTCTGCTTCTGTTAGGTCCATATCATTTCTGTCCTTTATTGTGCCCATCTTTGCAAGAAATGTTCCCTTGGTATCTCTGATTTTCCTATGGCCTTGCTATCTGTGAAAATGGGATTAAGTATTTGACTCCGGGTTGGGCCCTGGGTTGGAAATGCCCAGGTCCGAGTTTTCTGCACAGGATACTTCTCTGGGAGCCTGGCAATCCAATGGCAACTGGCTGCTGGAGACCCAGGTCTTGCAGAGTCCCCAGCTGAATGCTGCTTTCCAGGTCCAGGGCCATCCTCTGGTGCCAGAATCACCAGTGTGCCTCAGGCTGGCAATTTTGAGATGGTGGGATATGTCTTGAGAGGGTTTGCCACTAGGAGAGCTGGACCAGTGCTCACAGAAAGAGACAGTTTGGTTCCTGGAGCCCAGCTGGAGATGGATTAAGACCCATTTTAAGAATTAGCAGTCATTTGGTCTGCAGCAGGGCACACTACTTTGGGCAGAGTTTTTCTCTCTGTCAGTGCAAGTCTTTTTTTTTTTTAAAGTCTGGTTTCTTTCAAGTAGAGATAATCCTTTCTACCTGGCCAGACAGCTGAACCGCTTTCATTTTTTTTCGAATTCAGTAATAAATCTGCCAACTCTGCAGGGCGCGAGCCAAGGGCTCTCGCTAGCTGCATCGACACAGAGGTCTCATAAAAATGGTGTAAAATGAAAGAGAAAAATGCATATTTCGCACTTTGTCTGCTTTGGGTTATGGCCAATCTGAACCCATCCCTATTCCAAACAGTCGATCTTCCCACAGAGTTCAAGTACCTTCTCCTGGTCTGGAAAAACCATATCTCTGTCTCTCTCCCGCACTCCTTCTCCTTCCTTTTCCCTCCAAACACGAGCTTTTTGCCTGAGAGGCAGCAATGTTTGCAGGTACACTGCGCTGGTCCAGGGCTCTCCAGGAGGGAGGGGGCATAAGTGACCCCAGCGCACGGGGGTTGGCCAGTGGCGCACACCAGGGCTGTGCCGTTCTCTGCCTCTGCATCTCTTCACTCTGCCCAGATGCTAATTTATGTAGAATGTAGCCATTTGGTTTTCCTCCTGTTGAAAGCTGCCTGTGTCCACTACAGGTCATTTTCTGTCCAAATCGCTGACGTTAACTTGGTTACCACTCAATAGAAATGGCCAGCCTTTCCAACACTCCCTGCCTCTAGTCTTCTGTACAAATCTGCATGCTAGTCAGAACCCTTGTTTATGCCCCCAAACATGCCGTGTCCATTCCCACCTTCTTCTCTTTACCCCACACAATTGTCCTGCATCCACTCTGCTTCTTTCTCTATTCCGCCCAGCTCAGTCCTGTCTGCCTTTGAAGTCCACTTCTTCCTTGAAGCCTTCCTGGATCACCCCAGCCTATAATGCTCAGTCTTCACTTAGTGCTGCTGCTGCTGCTAAGTTGCTTCAGTCGTGTCTGATTCTGTGCGACCCCATGGATGGCAGCCCACCAGGCTTCCCGTCCCTGGGATTCTCAAGGCAAGAACACTGGAGTGGATTTCCATTTCCTTCTCCAATGCATGAATGTGAAAAGTGAAAGTGAAGTCGCTCAGTGGTGTCCGACTCTTTGTGACCCCATGGACTGCAGCCCACCAGGCTCCTCCGTCCACGGGAGTTTCCAGGCAAGAGTACTGGAGTGGGGTGCCATTGCCTTCTCCGCTTCACTTGGTGGTCAGCACCAAAAGCTCTGATTACTCTCTCCCTTGGTTATCAATCATACTGCTTTTTAAAGATTGTTTAAAAAACACTATTGTCATTTTCTTACATAATCATTTCTGATTTTATATTTTTTATTCCCCTATTTCCTGATTAGCTGATAATGTCTTTCCTATAACTCTGTCTTTTCCAGAGCCAAACACATAGTAGGTGCTTAGTCTGAAAAAAAATAAAAGGAATGAATCAAAGTTCCCACATGGGATGTGGGTGGGGCTCTGGTAGGATTGCTTTTTTTTTTTTTTAATTGAAGCTTGGTTGATTTACAGTGTTGTGTTAATTTCTGCTGTGCAGCAAAGTGATTCAGTTATACATGTGTATATACATTATTTTTCATATTCTTTTCTATTCAAGTTTACTGCAGGATATTGAATATAGTTCCCTGTGCTCTACAGTAGGACTTTGTCATTTATCCATCCAAAGAAGCAGCCTGCCAATGCAGGAAACGTAAGAGACACGGATTCAATCCCAGGGTCTTGAAAATCCCCTGGAGGAGGGCATGGCAACCCATTCCAGTATTCTTGCCTGGAGAATCCCAAGGACAGAGGAGCCTGGTGGGCTATGGCCCATAGGGTCGGACACGACTGAAGCGACTCAGCTCGCACATGTAATAGCTTACTAGCTTTCTCGTTCTTGGTTGGATTAGTAAGCAAGACCATTCACACCTCCAAGGGAAGGGAGAGTCTTGACTTGAAGGGGTGCTGCCCAAGATGTTTCCTTTTGTTTGGGCGATGCTGGGAATCAGGTAACTGTGTCAAGAGCAGCCCCAGGGCTCCCTGTACAGACTCGGGATCTGCCGTCTATGATCACAGACTGTTGAGATTTTTATGGCAGTGAGAAAAACTAGTGCTTCTGACTGTGTTCCCGCCCTCTGTACCTCCCCCCTCTCCGTTGCATCCCTGTATGTGCCCTACATGTAGTCTGTATTTAATTTAGAAAAGAGAGTTGCTTTGAGTTTAACTCCCTTTTCTCCGGTGCACACGGAGCGCTGCCTGGCCTGCCGTCTTGCCTCTGCCCTGTGCCCCCCATCTCAAGGCCTCTTTACGAATTTGTCTGATTTGTGGCTGTGGTTTGCAGCTCTCGCTGATTTCTTTGCTGTTGTTGTTACTGCTGCTGCTACTGTTTCCTTGCAGCTCGATTTCGAGCTGAGCGTTTGAGTAGTAAATATGGTTTACACCAACTCTGTTGGAAATAATGGCATTTATGTGCTGAAGTTATTTCCAAAACCTATGATATGTGTATACAAATAGATCCACGGCAGGGCCCCTAGACCGGGGAGAATAGACTCCATAAAACCTTTGCGATGGAGTATAAACAGGTGTCTGAGACTAGGGCTAGGCCAGGCGGTTCAGAACAAAACTATCTTCCACCCCCGCTGTGGCTCTGAGTGGAATCTGAACCATAAATACTTTGCTTTGCGCTGGGGAATGCAGGAGATATTTTTGTGATCATATTTATCGGCAAAATATTCACTTACATTCCTTCATGCATCTCACGTTAAACTTCACACTTTTTTCTTCACCCATCCTCAATGGTTTTAAACCTTAATTGCCCTGCATTCTGGAATGGAAAAAAAAAAAAAATGTGCCAAGAAGCTATGAGCTCGGCCTATACAATCGGTGGCCCTCTCTTCCAAACGGCTGTTGGGTTGGGGAATAGTATCGGGTGATGCCTTCTGAACCATGACCCCGAGCTCTATCTTGGGGTCAGTCATAGTAGTCCTGGCACAGAGCAGGAACTAAAGAGAGAGCTGGGACATTGGAAGGGATCAGTCAGGTTGCTCTTAACAGATGTGGCTGTGGCCTCTGAGTTGGGGGGAGTGTGAGTTTCTCTTGACTCTGCCCTCAGCTCTGGAGCCCGGAAGGCACCAGATCCCACATTGGACATTGGTCCAGAAGTGGAGGCTGCCCCACTGATGACCCCAGGGGATCACCCGGAGGTCCGGAGCCCTGGCCCAGGGGCCTGGGCTCTTTGAGCTGAAGGCACAGGGAAAGATGCTCCGATTGTTCTCCAACTTGTAAATGCCAAGCAGAAATCTTGTTGCAGTTCCTAAATGCCACATTTCCGCGTGTTTATTGTTTCCCCCCCTAACGGGGAAAGATGGTGAATGAACTAATAATTCAGGAGCTGAGAACATGTTTATTTGATTTTTAGAGCTTTAGCAAATACAGTGTGTACAAAACCCGGTGCCAGCAGCATGCATAATTCCTCCAGGAACCGGGCTGATAGAAACACAGAGCTTGCGTGCTGCAAAACGGTAACCAATATTTACACATCTGAGTGACTAATCCTCTCCTCTGAGCAGGAGAACAATAGACAGTAATAGTCAGGTACATTAATGCCGAGCGCGCCTGTCTGGTGACTTAGATATTTGACACATAAACAAAGTGGGGGGGTGGGGGGAGAAGGGGAGGCTTTTTATCTACCTGTGTAACCCTGCACCAAACAGCGGGTGACAGACGCTCGCAGAAAATGCTGACCCGGTGTGGTTGCAGGCCCTCCTGCTCAGGACTGGCACGTGATTTGCGGCGCTGCAGGAGTTCTGTCGCTGACCTCATTAGCGGCGCGTTTCCTGGCTTGTTAGCATCATATTTGTATAATTTACAGCACCTTCGTTTTTATGGAATGTGTTTCTTGTAGAGTGTAATGGCAGCAATATATTTAACCTATCGTCTTTAGGAAGGCTTTTGCTAGAGGCGGCCTGCAGATGGAAAGGGGACATTTTCTCCTCTCCTGCCTGGGCCATTTCTTCTCTCTTTTTTTGTTTTTTAAAAAAACCTTTTATTTGGTACTGAGGTATAGCCGATTAACAGGCAGTGGTGTGATAGTTTCAGGTGAACAGTGAAGGGTCTCAGCCATACATATCCATGTATCCATTCTCCCCCAGACTCCCTTCCCATCCAGGCTGCCGCATAGCATTGAGCAGAGTTCCCTGTGCTACACAGTAGGTCCTTGTGGGTTATCCATTTTAAATATAGCAGTGTGTACATGTCCATCCCAAATTCCTAGACTACCCCCTCCGGCCCCTCACCTCATATTTCCCCCAGCAACCATAAGTATGTTCTCTAAATCTGTGAGTCCACTTCTGTTTTGTAAGTAAGTTCATTTGAGACCTGAGTCAGATCCCTGGGTTGGAAAGATCCCTTGGAGAAGGGAAAGGCTACCCACTCCAGTATTCTGGCCTGGAGAATTCCGTGGACTGTATCCTCCATGGAGTCGCAAAGAGTGGGACACGACTGAGTGACTTTCACTTTCACTTGTATCATTTCTTTTTCGATTCCACATATGAAGGCATGTCATATGATGTTTTTCCTTCTGTGTCTAACTTACTTCACTCAGTATGACAGTCTTTAGGTCCATCCACGTTACTGCAAATCTGCCCGGGCCGTTTCTTAAATTTTTATTTTGGCTCTCTTGTCTGCCACATGTGTGTGTGCATTCCTGTACATATAAATATATGTGTGCAAATGCCTAGGAGACATTAAAGGGGCCTGGAGGTGTGGTTCTCTCCTGAAGGATTCTCTTTGCTCCCTTGCTGTCTTCAAGGAGTGGGTGGTCCTTGAAGGAAGGCCTTGATGCCTTGCTGTGAGAAGATGAACTTATAAAATGGAATTGGGGGCCTGGAAAGATTAGCTCTTGGAGGATGATTTTGAGGCTGGGAAAG
>SJYC01059903.1:0-27038 GCA_006408675.1 Madoqua kirkii
TAAAGAAAGCTGAGTGCTGAAGAACTGATGCTTTTGAACAATGGTGTTAGAGAAGACTCCTGAGAGTCCCTTGGACTGCAAGGAGATCCAACAAGTCAATCCTAAAGGAAATCAGTCCTGAATATTCATTGGAAGGACTGATGCTGAAGCTGAAACTCCAAAACTTTGGTTACCTGATGTGAAGAAGTGTCTCACTGGAAAAGACCCTGATGCTGGGAAAGACTGAAAGCAGGAGGAGAAGGGGATGACAGAGGATGAGATGGTTGGATGGCATCACCAACTCGATGGCCCTGAGTTTGAGTAAACTCCGGGAGTTGGTGATGGACAGGGAAGCCTGGCGTGCCACAGTCTATGGGGCCACAAAGAGTCGGACGTGACTGAGCAGCTGAACTGATGGACAGTGTACTCATCACTTCCATCAACTCTCAGCATGGTGGGGTATGGCTTCTGCTCCCCTATGCCCTTGAAGCCTCTCCCCAAAGTCACCAGTGAGCTCCAAGACACTAAACCACCGATGCTTACCTTAAGTGTCTCCCTCCCCCATCTTTGCCCAGTCCCTTCTGGAACATCATAGTCTCTGGAACACCATAGTCTCCTGGGGGCTTCTTTCTTTTCCATTGTTTCTCAGTCTGGGTTTGGGTACCAGACCCTCTTGGGGTCCTTAGGGTTTTGACCAAGTTTTCTTATTCTGTTTCCTTTCGTGCCCAGATTAGTTTTTCTCTTTGCCACAGTTTCAACAGACTGGTGTTCTGAGGACTTTCCAACTCTTGAGACTGTCTATCCAACTTTCTAACAGATAGTGCCACTCGGCTACTTGACTGTAACACAGAGAATACCAAGTCAAGTGGCCCAAGTACCACTGAAATTCATTTTTTCTTTTCCCCCACAGTCCAGAGTTTCTGGCCATTCTGGGGAGGGCAGGTGACTCCATAAAGTTGACTTAGGTTTTTCCTATCCTAGGATCTCACCATTGAGGGTAACTGTCCTCTTCCACAGGGTGAGAGTGTCTCAAAGGCACTGTGACCCAGCAGGCAGAAAAGGGGATGAGGAAGTGGAGGGCCACCAGCTTCCTTTTCGGGAAGCGAGAAGTGGTTGTCCATGGTACTGACACGCCCAGCCCATGTGGTCATGCCTTCTTGCCAATTAAGCTGAAGAATGTGGTTCCACATCCATCCACCATCAAATGATAAGAAGCACATTTATTCAAATGAACCAAGGCACAAGGACCAAGTTTATCCAACTGACTGGTCAGATCAAGGCTCTTTGCACCTTCCCCTCTCCACAAATGCCTGGATATACTATTTGGGGGACAGCTGGCAATATCTGCCACAAGCACCTCAACCTTAACATCTCCAGAACTCACCATCTTCCCCTCATACCTGCTCCTTCTGTAGTTTCCTCTCCTGGAAAATACCATCTACCTACCCAGTTGCGTCAACCAGAAACCAGGACTCCTTCAGTTCCGTCTTCTCTCACTGCCACACATCTAACCTTCCTCTGTTTTTTCACAGTGTTTTAACATCCTCTTTTATTCTACATTTCACTTGAGGTTTCCATTTTTGATATCAGATTTTTAGTATGTATCTGTTGTTTGACCGTGCTTTCTTTCAACAGAGTCTGTTAAAAAAATTTTTTTTTTTTTGCATTTGTGTGGTGTCTTTTTCCTCTCTAAGGGTATTTATGCAATTTAATTTGTTTTGGCCTTTATTTTATACATTTATTTTATTGGAGCGTAATTGCTTTTCAGTGTCGTGTTAGTTTCTGCTGTACAACAAAGTGAGTCAGCTACATGTATACACACATCCCCTTCCTCTTGAGCCGCTGCCCACCTTGTGCCAACCCTCTAGGTCATCACAGAGTGCCAGGCTGAGCTCCCTGTGTTGTGCAGCAGATTCCCACTAGCTATCTGTTTTACACATAGCAGCATACATGTGTCAATACTTCCCTCTCAATTCATTCCACCCTCCCCTTTCCCTCCATGCCCACAGTCTGTTCCCTAGGTCTGTGTCTCCATTCCTGACTTAGAAATAGGTTCATCAGTACCACTTTCTGGATTTCATCCTCTGACTCTGATCCTTTCTCTCTCTTAAGTATTTTAGACCCAGACATCTCTTTATCCCATTGCCACAGCTTAGTGCAACACACTGTAGTCGCTTCCTCATTCTGATAAACTCGTAACTGGCCTTCAGATTTATTTCTCATTCCATTGTCAATGTTACCTACGAAAATGGAAGAATGATAATATTACTCTCACTGAAAGTTCTTCGATGGCTTTTTATGAAGTCCAGTTTGTGACCTGCTGTAGGAGGTACAGTGTGATGTCACCCCTGCCAGGGTCACCAGGCTGATCTCATCCCTCTCTGATCTAGGTTCTCTCTGGTCCTGATACACTGGGTTTATTGCATCTCCTAAAGCTGGCAACATCACCCCTTGACTCTGGTCTTTCAAATACGCTGCACTCTTTATTGGAGCACTCTGCTTCCCTCCAAGCACAGCACCTGCTATTTCTCCTGGACCTCAGTTTGGGGATGGTTTTCTCAACGGGAAAATGGACAGCAGCTCCATCAGGGGAAGGTGCTGCCCCCCAGGGAAGACGTTAACTCTGGGCGAGGAAGAATTATCTTCAAGACTTGTAATTCTGATGATTCTGTGAGAGGAAGCGTTTGCCTGATCTGAGGGTCTTATGTTATCTTTTGATTAATTTCAGGCCTATCTCTACGTATGTAAAGCAGCTAGGATAAGTTCTTGGACATAATAGGTACTCAATCATTGGTGGTTGTTATCGAGATAAAGCAGCCAACTGCAAAGAAAGAGCAGAGACATGATGTTGAAACCCAATGATGACACTTATTAGATGGCAAAACAGCTTCCTGCTGGTGAGCAAGTTATTGAAACTTTCTGATCTTAACTTTCTCATCTGTAAAAAGAATAGCAATTACTATGAGGCAGGTACTTCTTATCATTATGACAATTTTGAATGCTCAGTTTATAGGTAAGTTAACCAAGGCTCACAGATGTTAAGCAATTTGCCTTAGGAGGGGGTCATTTAGCCTGTGTCATAGGCCTATCCGGCTTTCAGTTCAGTTCAGTTCAGTCACTCAGTCGTGTCTGACTCTTTGCGACCCCATGAATTGCAGCACGCCAGGCCTCCCTGTTCATCACCATCTCCCAGAGTTCACTCAGACTCACGTCCATGGAGTCCGTGATGCCAGCCAGCCATCTCATCCTCTGTCGTCCCCTTCTCCTCCTGCCCCCAATCCCTCCCAGCATCAGAGTCTTTTCCAATGAGTCAGCTCTTCACATGAGGTGGCCAAAGTACGGGAGTTTCAGCTTTAGCATCATTCCTTCCAAAGAAATCCCAGGGCTGATCTCCTTCAGAATGGACTGGTTGGATCATCTCCCTGCAGTCCAAGGGACTCTCAAGAGTCTTCTCCAATACCACAGTTCAAAAGCATCAATTCTTCGGTGCTCAGCCTTCTTCACAGTCCAACTCTCACATCCATACATGACCACGGGAAAAACCATAGCCTTGACTAGACAGACCTTAGTTGGCAAAGTAATGTCTCTGCTTTTGAATATACTATCTAGGTTGGTCATAACTTTTCTTCCAAGGAGTAAGTGTCTTTTAATTTCATGGCTGCAGTCACCATCTGCAGTGATTTTGGAGTCCCCCAAAATAAAGTCTGACACTGTTTCCACTGTTTCTCCGTCTATTTCCCATGAAGTGATGGGACCAGATGCCATGATCTTCATTTTCTGAATGTTGAGCTTTAAGCCAACTTTTTCGCTCTCCTCTTTCACTTTCACCAAGAGGCTTTTTAGCTCCTCTTCACTTTCTGCCATAAGGGTGGTGTCATCTGCATATCTGAGATGATTGATATTTCTCCCAGCAATCTTGATTCCAGCTTGTGTTTCTTCCAGTCCAGCGTTTCTCATGACAGTCACCATCTGCAGTGATTTTGGAGTCCCCCAAAATAAAGTCTGACACTGTTTCCACTGTTTCTCCGTCTATTTCCCATGAAGTGATGGGACCAGATGCCATGATCTTCATTTTCTGAATGTTGAGCTTTAAGCCAACTTTTTCGCTCTCCTCTTTCACTTTCACCAAGAGGCTTTTTAGCTCCTCTTCACTTTCTGCCATAAGGGTGGTGTCATCTGCATATCTGAGATGATTGATATTTCTCCCAGCAATCTTGATTCCAGCTTGTGTTTCTTCCAGTCCAGCGTTTCTCATGATGTACTCTGCATATAAGTTAAATAAGCAGGGTGACAATATACAGCCTTGATGTACTCCTTTTCCTGTTTGGAACCAGTCTGTTGTTCCATGTCGAGTTCTAACTGTTGCTTCCTGACCTGCATACAGATTTCTCAAGAGGCTGGTTAGGTGGTCTGGTATTCCCATCTCTTTCAGAATTTTCCACAGTTTATTGTGATCCACACAGTCAAAGGCTTTGGCATAGTCAATAAAGCAGTAATAGATGTTTTTCTGGAACTCTCTTGCTTGTTTGATGATCCAGCAGATGTTGGCAATTTGATCTCTGGTTCTTCTGCCTTTTCTGAAACCAGCTTGAACATCAAGGAGTTCACGGTTCACGTATTGCACCTGATTATTTTCCACTTTGTAACACTGCTCATGTAAAATAGAGATGACAAAAACGCTGAATCCTTGTACTATTAGAGTCAGTGCATCGCATGCACTTGGAACTCAAAATAGTGTCTATAATTATTAATTATGCCTCAGGTGGTCAGAACAACCTATAGTGTCTTCATATTAATCAGAGTTGGATGAGCTTTGACATGAACTAACCATTAAGGCCCTGGTTGAAATTTTCTCCGTGGCATATGGTGGATCCACAGTAAATGCTTGTTGACATGTTAAAGATCCAGTAATGGCAGCATTTATAGTTGAATTCTGTTCCTTCCTTGCCCTTACCACAAACACACCTCTTTCACCTTTGAAAGTTTTGGGAAGTTCTGTGAAATGCAGTGGGACAAGGATCTATGAGAGATGGTTTTATTGAAACAGCTGGCTTTTTTTTTGCCCTCTCAAAATGCACTGGGAGAGTTCTACTTTTGGCATGGCCAAGTAGGTTTCTACCAGATTAACGTTCCTTTTTTTTTCTTTTTAAAATAGGAATATAATTGCTTTACAATGCTGTTAGTTTCTGCTGTACAGAACTAACAGAAATGTGACTCAACTGCAGGTATATATACATCCCCTCCTTCTTGAGCCTACTTCCCACTCCCCACACCCCACCCCTCTAGGTTATCACAGAGCACTGAGTCGAGCTCCTTGGGCTATACAGCAGCTTCCCACTAGCTATTTCACACACGGTCAGACTAACCTTCTTTAAACAGACAGTAGCCATAAACCCTGTTCAAAAAACCCAAACAACCCCTCACAACCCCCCCAAAACCAAACCAAAACAAAGAAACAAACAAAATCAGCCTCCTGAAGGTACAGTTAACATGCAGGAGAAAGGAATAGTTTGAGATAAGCCTCCCATTTATTATGGCCATTGGCTATGTCACATGGGGCAGGTAAAGTGCCTATAGAAAACCAGAAGTCTTTCTGGCCTAAAGAACTAGATGACAGAGTTTTGGGCAACCACAGCTGCTAAATATAAAATCTACCCAGATCTATGGGTCAAGCACGCACCAGGTGGAGCCCAAGCAGCTCAGCTAAAACTAGGAGAACTGAGATTTGAGCTGCCACTCAAAAGACAGAATTTGCAATTTGCATCTAGCCAACTCTATTGCCTTGTTATTATAACATGATGAAAAATTAATAAGAACAACTTGCCACTCTTCAGCAGAATGTAACAGAATTCAGAGACACACAATACAACATTCATGATATCCAGAATATAATCGAAACTGTTAGGTACAGAAAGATCTAGAAAAGTGTCACCTATTTTCAAGAGAAAATGATATCAGTGAAGATGAACCCCTCCTTGACCCAAAGGTTGGAAATAGTAGACAAAGATTTTAAAGTACTTATTATAACTATACTCATTACGTGTGAGAAAATATACTACAAATAAATGAAAAAAATATACAACCTCAGTGGAAAAATTTACAAATTGTTAAAAAGACCAATCAGAAATAAAATAGAAATAAAAGATAAAATATTAGAAGTCAAATTCACTGAATGGACTTAAAAGCAGAATGGAGATGACAGAGGAAGAGTCAGTGAACCTGAAGATAGACTCTTATAACTTATTCAATCTTAAGAACAGGAAAAAGCAAAAAAGAATGGAACTTCAGATATCTGAGACCTCAAAATACCTAACATATGTTCGATTAGAGTTTCCAAAGAAGAGAGAGAACAGTGTAAGAGAAAACTTTGAAGCCTGGAACAAATATATTCCAAATTCAATGAAAGACACATTGCTTCATTCAAGAATCTCAGCAAACACCAAGCAGGATAGATAGGAAGAAACCCAGACCCTGGACCATCATAGAAAGGAAAAACCGAAGGATAAAGGGAAAATCTTGAAAGCAGATAGAAAAAGCAGTCATTGTGCACAGAGAGATGAGTTGGTGGAGCTGAGGAAATAAAGCGAGGTCATCTTCCGAGTGGTTAACAAAACTGACAAATGTGAGCGCAAGAAGGGGGAGGAGGAGAGGACTGCTGAGGACGGTGCGGGAGACGAATCTATGTGGGGTGAAGGGTGGGGATGAGGAGGGTGCGGGGTGTGGTGGCCAAGGCGAGGGGCATCAGATCCGGAAGCCCAGGCAGAGAAGTTCCAAGTCAAACAAGGGGTGGAGACCTTCCAGGTCTGGCCAGCGAAGAGCACTTGTGAGTTTCTTTGCCAGCTGGACCACCTCTCACCTCCTGCTGGATGCTGGGGGTGAGCCTGCCGAGTGCTCCCTGGCTCCTAGCCCCGCCTCCCAGGCCGCCTGGTCCAGCTGATCAGCACGCCCCCAAGGATGGACCCCAAGGATGGCCAGAGCAGCCTGGCCACCCAGTCGGCTCATCACACTTTTCTCCAACTCCCCTCGGTACATCTTTCCCTTCAGTTCAGCTCAGCCCAGCCCGTCTCGTGTCCCGGTCCCTCCTCCCCTTTATCCAGGCCAGTGCAAACCATCTCCCTTGGCAGCAAGGAAGTTGGGGTTCAGGTGGCCTTCTCTCTGCTGCTGGTTCCCAGCAGAGCATGGGTCTCTCCTGCTTCCAGTCCTCAGAACAGCGCATGACCGGCCTCCCCCATCTCTCCCATGATTGGGCCAGCCCATCACACACTTTGTAGCCTCCCCTTCCAACAGTTCTATTAGTTCGGTCCTGACCAAGAGAACTCAGAACTGCGTCCACGCCTCCTTGTTCTAGCTTGCTTCTGTTCCACTACCTTGCTTTTGTTACCCAAACTCTCTCTCTCTCTCTTTCCCCTTACAAATGGCTTTGCAGCAGCCCCGGGAGTGCGCGGCAGCACCGATAATGTCTCCATGGTTCCTTGTTAGCTGCACTCTAAGCAGGAAAGTGACTGGGCCTGACAATGTAATTTACATTGCTGTATAAAACTATCTGTGGAAGCCAAGCTAATTTGTGCCAGATTAGGCTATTTGTCTCAGCCACTGTCTAGCCGCACAATCTATCAGAAGGCTGTTTTCAAATATCGCTCTTCAAGCGTGCCCTTGAGAGGCAGAAATTGATTGGGATCTTAGAGAGCAAAATTACAGCAATAACTTAAAAGAAACAATAATTACTGAATCATACCAGTGTCAGCACTCTGCAAAACACGAAATAGCCATCAAACCCCAATCCAATATATTCCGAAGCAAATTTATTGAATGGAAAAAGCAGTTGAGTGAGGGTTTTTCGGTGCCCCCCTCCCCTTCCCCTGTACATATGGTTATCTCAAAACCGCAAGTGAACGAGTCGTAACTCTTGTCATTGACTGCTCCATTTTCTCGGAGTCAGGGCCGATCCATTAGCCGCCTCTGCTTCGTCCTCTCCCTTGCCTCTTCTCTCCTTCTCCATCGCCTCTATTCATTTGCTGGGCTCTGCTCTTCAAGCAAACAAACATGTATAACTAATCATCTGTTAAAATGCAGAGGGCCCCTCATAAATCTCCACAGCTGAAATACTTTAATGGGTAATTAATTGATCCTGTTCCAGAGGAGTAATAAGATAATAAATTAGACAATATTTCACTCAGTCGTGTCAGGCTCCTAGCTAATGGTGCTGTAGGGCTCAGCTGAAGGATAATAAATTAGCCAGAAATTAACTGCTAAGAGCTTTCTGCAGAGAAATCGGCTGACAAGTGAGTCTCCTGTGATGCAGGGTGGGTTGGGGTGGTGGTGATCTCTGTGAATGTGAACCTTGGTTTCAGCGGGGGCAGGGAGGGTGTGAGGTTATGATCTGGATCCAAGAGACCCTGATGTGTCATGCTGTGAGGGTGCCCCCTGAACTGTGACAGTTTCTTTGCACACCCAGTGGGTTCTAGGAGCTGACAACTCATGCCCTTGTGAGCTCTTGAATAGTTTTCTTCCACAAGTCACTGGACTCATTGAGTTTTTATGGGTTTCACCCACTCTTGACCAGTATAGCTATCAAACACCCATAGCCACCAGCTCCATCAGCTGCTTCTCAGCAAGTATGCGGATACAGAATGAGCCTTCGTGAAAAAGAGACCCACACTCTGTCACAAACAAGGGTTTCATAAAAGTTAAGTAGAAAAAAAAAGAGTAGGCAGAGAAGGTGTAAATTCCATTTCTTAACAAGTGGGAAATATTTGTTCCAGGGTAGGAGGGAGAATGGGCTTCCCTGGTGGCTCAGATGGTAAAGAATCCACCTGCAGTGCAGAAGGACTGGCTTGGATCCCTGGGTTGGGAAGATTCCTTAGAGGAGGGCATGGCAATCCACTCTAGTATTCTTGCCTGGAGAATCCCCATGGACAGAGGAGCCTGGCGGTCTATAGTCCATGGGGTCGCAAAGAGTCAGACTCAACTGAACGACTCAGCACAACACAGCGCACAGGAGGGAGAATATCTCTTGGTTTTATTAAGGAAGTCAGGGAGGGTGATGATAATTCATAGCTAAGATAAGAACTTAGACCTGGAAGGTTGGGTGGGCCTTTGCTGGAGGACATGGGAAGTCAGTTTGTGGAATAGGAGTGGGAGGCGGGAGGGGAACTCAGTACAGAGTGAAACACTGGGGCTATGAGGTCATTTGAACTCCCCTCTGCTTTTTACTAGTTGTGCGACCTTGTTTAGGTTACTTACCTACTCTGTGCTTTGGTTTGCTCACCAGTAAAACGGTGTTAGGATGAATGAGTGAAATATACACGAGAAGCTTCTGGTTCTATCTCATGCCCAGGAAGTGCTACATTAATGCTGGTTATGATACAGTGGGCAGTGGGCGGGTTAGTGTTGACAAGTAAAGGAGGTGACAGCCAAAGAAATGAGAAAATTGGCAGTGGGTGACAGTGGGCTGCTCCTCTTCGTCCAGAATAAGGACCAGATCACCCCAGCTCCACCTGAAAGATGGTCCAAACTGATGTGTGCTCACCTTGTGCCAGACCACTCCTGATTGCTCTGGGACATGTGGGTGGATCAGCCGTCTGAGTCATGATGAATATGGCAGTATAGGTTGAAGGCAGAACAGAGCTTGATTATTTAAATGAGGAAATGCATTCAGGACGCAGAGCCAGTGCTGGTCATTGTGATCACTGGCAGGGTTACTGAGTCCCAAGTTCATACCTCTTATTGTATAATAGGACAGTAAATTGAGAGATGAGTTGTTGGGGCAAAGAATAGTAACTTTATTCAGAAAGCCAGTAGACCAAGAAGGTGGTGGACTAGTGTCCCAAAGAACCATCTTACCTGAGTTAGAATTCAGGCTTCTTTTATACTAAGATGGGAGGAGCTTCTTTAAACTTCTTGGTGTAGGAATCCTTTTTTCTTGCACCTGTCCACACTGGTCAGGTCATTGATGTTCCTGTAAACCTCCAGCAAGACAAAGATTATTCTCTGCTTTGCAACTGTTTATCTCTATATGAATGTGAAAGTGTTCGCCTTTAAAAGTCAGAGCCTTGAGAATGGGCTGTTTTATATATTTCAGGCTGTTAGCAACATTCTTATCTCAAAAACAATAGAAAACAAAGGCTAAAGAAAAAGAAACAGATCCAATATGGAGTCAGATCTGTTCTTTCCTATTAGAGTGCCCAGTCTTAAGTATCCCCTTGCCTGGGTCTCCCTGCTCTGCATCTTCCTGTTTGGCCGTCGTGGGGAAGACAAGGCCTTGCACAGTCCCTGATAGGCTCAGGGCAGCTGGAAATGTCTTGGGCAATGCAGTAATGTTCTGCCCCAGAGGGAGAAGCAGAGTCTCTTCCAGGACCTGGAGCCCTGAAGGGCCACAAGCAGAACAGGTTCTGCTGCAAACTGCACTCTGTGTAAAAGCAGGCATTTCCCCAAGTAGAAAAGGCAGAGTAACACAGAGTCCATTAACTGATACTCATTTTAAGAATAAACATGTGCTCATTCATCCTCTGTTCCTTTATGTGGAATGACCTCCTGACTCCCGTCAGCTTGTGCTCTTTCTATTTCACTATAAAAGCCTAGTTCTTTGTACCCTTGACCTCAGAGCTGGAAGAGAGGTTGAGGTCATTGGTCTACCTGTCCCAGATTACTCGTTCTGGGTCTTGGATCACGCAAGTCGAGGAATGGCTGAAATTATTTCTGGGCCAGTGGGACAGCATTTTAGATCCTCAGTGATCTTTACGTGAGCCCTAAGCCTTCTCTTTTTTACAGGCCAAACTTGCCCAGCTCCTCAGACCATTATGTGTATGCCATTTCCTCTTGTTTTTACTGTGAGAGAAAAATGTAAAAAGAGAGGTATCATGGACATATATGCAACTTGATTAATCATCAAGTGAATACCCATGGATGGGTGAAACTTGAGTTTCTTTCCCTGGTGTGTGTGTGTGTGTGTGTGTGTGTGTGTGTGTGCGCGCGCGCGCGAGTAAAAAGAGAGGTATCATGGACATATATGCAACTTGATTAATCATCAAGTGAATACCCATGGATGGGTGAAACTTGAGTTTCTTTCCCTGGTGTGTGTGTGTGTGTGTGTGTGTGTGTGTGTGTGCGCGCGCGCGCGTGCATGCACACATGCACCTGCACACATGTGTGCACTAAGTCGCTTCAGTTGTGTCCAATTCTTTGTGATCCTGTAGACTGTAGCCTGTCAGGCTCCTTTGTCCATGGGATTCTCCAGGAAAAAATGCTGGAGTGGGTTGCCATGCCCTCCTCTGGGGGATCTTCCCCACCCAGGGACTGAACCTTCATCTCTTATGTCTCCTGAATTGGCAGGCGAGTTCTTTGCCACTTGCAACACCACTTATCCTTTCTCTGGAGTAACTACCCGGACTTCTGTGAAAACCATTTCTTTGTTTTCCTTTGTAAACTTACAATTTATTTATTCCCAAGCTGTAGGCTTGCGTTTTGCCGGCAGTCTTGACACTCTATGTAGTTTTTGTGCCTTCATATATTAATCAGATTCACCCACATGAATCTTTTTTTTTTGTTTGCTTGTTTTCTTTTTTTTGTACACGATCTCCCAATGCTGAAGCCCCCTCCCACCTCCCACCCCATATCATCTCTCTGGATCATCCCATGCACCAGCCCCAAGCATCCTCTATCCTGTACCGAACATAAACTGGCGCTTCGTTTCTTACATGATAGTATACATGTTTCAATGCCATTCTCCCAAATCATCCCACCCTCTCCCTCTTTCTCCCACAGAGTCCAAAAGTCCGTTCTATACATCTGTGTCTCTTTTGTTGTCTCGCATACAGGGTCATCATTACTATCTTTCTAAATTCCATATATATGTGTCAGTATACTGTATTGGTGTTTTTCTTTCTGGCTTACTTCACTCTGTATAATCGGCTCCAGTTCCATCCATCTCATTAGAACTGATTCAAATTTATTCTTTTTAAGGGCTGAGTAATACTCCATTGTGTATATGTACCACAGCTTTCTTATCCATTCGAATCTTGTTGCCATAGCTTGCTCATTATTCTTGATATATGGGTTATACACATTTGGTTTGTATCAATAGATATAATTGTATTGATCCATAATCATTTACTGATGATCCCACTGTATGGATATAGTCTACTCCTGTGATCTGTCAAGCATGGATTTTTTCAGTTGTTTCCAGTTTCAGCCCAGATGAACAAACGGCAGTGACAGGCATTTAGTCTCAAAACACACGGGGACATATCACTGGGATGTGGACCTAGGAGTGGAAGGCTGCATCACATGGCGGGCACCTCTCCACCTTCACCCAGCTGGTCCCAGAATAATTGTCTAAGTTTCACAACAAAGTCAAGAGGTGCGCTTGTTCCTGTGGGAGACTCAAGGATGGCTGCAGGGATTCCCCCTTCTAGAAATTCTTGCTGTTCAGCTCAGCCACTTCCGGTTGGCCCCACGCGGAGCCCTTTGCCCTAGAACATCCCAGCCCAGAAATGTCTGGATCTGGGGGCTGTAGTGCTGTGCTGTGCTGTGCTTAGTCGCTCAGTCGTGTCTGACTCTTTGCAACCCCACGGACTGTGGCCTGCCAGGCTGTCGGGTGGGGAGCAAAGGGATGGCTGGTGGATGGGCTCCACAGCGCCCCCTCTAGGCTCTGTTCCACTTGCGACTTTCTCCTCTGCTCGCCTGCTTCTTCCCGTCCATTTATCAGAGGCTGGTCCTTCATAAACTCCTCACGCACCAGGTTCCATGTCAGAGCAGCACCCAGAGCTGCTCACCCCATTTGTGAGTGCTCCTGGCGGCTCCTCGTCCTCACCACCGCTTCATATCAACGGACTTAAAATACTTAAAATTTTGCCAATCTGATCACTTTTAAAGGATATCTCATTGTTGTTCTCAGGCACATTTCCTTAGTTAAAATTTCAGAAATCAGATTTATTGAGATGTAATCTACATACTGTAAAGCACCTCCTTGTGAACAGTTTGATGACTTGTCCACCCGTCATGTATTCTCCATCAGAACCGAGAGATAGAGCGTGTCCATCACCCAAACGTTCCCTCAGGGCCCTCTGCAGTCAGCCCTCTGTCCCATCACCCACCCCATCACTCATCCTTTTTCTGTCACGATAGGTTTGCCTTTTCCAGGTGCTAGATAAATGGAATTATCCGAAAAAGACTTTTGTGTGTGTGTCTGGCTTCTTCTGCTTTGTGGAATGATTTTGAGATTCATCTGTGCTGTCGGATGTATGGATAGTTTGTTCCTTTTTTACTGCTGTCTAGTGTTCAGTTTTGGAGAAGGCAATGGCACCTCACTCCAGTACTCTTGCCTGGAAAATCCCACGGATGGAGGAGCCTGGTAGGCTGCAGTTCATGGAGTCACTAAGAGTTGGACACAACTGAGCGACTTCACTTTGACTTTTCACTTTCATGCATTGGAGAAGGAAATGGCAACCCACTCCAGTATTCTTGCCTGGAGAATCTCAGGGACGGGGGCTGTCTCTTATACACATCTTCTACCTGTCCCAGATTACTCGTTCTGGGTCTTGGATCACGCAAGTCGAGGAATGGCTGAAATTATTTCTGGGCCAGTGGGACAGCATTTTAGATCCTCAGTGATCTTTACGTGAGCCCTAAGCCTTCTCTTTTTTACAGGCCAAACTTGCCCAGCTCCTCAGACCATTATGTGTATGCCATTTCCTCTTGTTTTTACTGTGAGAGAAAAATGTAAAAAGAGAGGTATCATGGACATATATGCAACTTGATTAATCATCAAGTGAATACCCATGGATGGGTGAATTATGAATGTATTCCAATAGATCCCTTCCATTTTTGAAGGGAATTTGGAGTTCTGTTTTTTGGCAATTATGAAGAAAGCTCTGGAGACATATTAGTACAGATATTTTTGGGCGTATATACTTTCATTTCTCTTGGACAAATACGTAGGAGTGGCATTTGTTGGATCATAGAATAGGTGTAATTTTGACTTTAGAAGAAACCACTGGGCAATGCTATAGTGGTTTCTCCATTTTACACTTTACATATCAGTGGTTTGTAAGAATTCTAATTGCTTCCCACCCTTGCCAACACTTGGTATATTTTGTCTTTTTAATTTGAGCTATTATAATGTTTGTAGTGATATTTTATTTTCATTTACATTTCCATGGTGGCCAAAGATGTTGAGCATCTTTTAACATGCTTATTGGCCATTTCTAAGTTGACTTTGGTGAAGCATCTGTTTAAATCTTTTACCTATTAAAAGATTAGCTGCTTTCTTAAGCTGAAAGAAAGTTTAGCTGCTTTCTTGTAATGCTGTTTTTAGGAGTCAAGAGTTTTCTGTATATTCTGGACAAATTCTTAACAGATACGTGTTTTGCAAATACTTTCTCCTGGCCCGTGGCTAATGCTTTATTTTCTTAAGAGTGTCTTTTAAAGTGGAGCTTTTAATTTTGATGAAATCCAATTTATCAATTTTTTAATACTTTGAGTTTTCCGTGCCCTACCTAAAAAAAAATTTTTCCTACCCAAGTCACAAGTTTTTTCTTATTTTTTTTCTCAAGGTTTTATAGTTTTACCTTGTAATTGTGCATAAATTTGTGTTTTGCTGATTTCTAGTAAGAATAAGCAATTTTCCATAAGTTTGTTTGCCATATGAATTTCCTATTCATTGACATGCTGAAGTCTTTTGCTCATTTTTCTATAAAGTTTTTACTATCTTATTGATCTGTAGGAGTCTTTATATATTCTGGAGAGAGTCTTTTGTTAGTTTTATTCATTATTTACATCTTCCCTTACTCTGTGACTTGCCTTTTCAATATCTTTATGGTATCATTTGTGACTAGAAGTCCTTAATATTAAGGGATTTCAATTGATGTTTTATTTCCTTTATGATTAGTGTGTTATGTCTCCCATTTAAGAAATTCTTTTCTAATCTGGGGTCACATTTTATTCTCCTATATCAAAGATTCTTAAATTTCTCAGTTTGTGGTTCCTTTTAATGTCCTGGTTATTTTTTTCATGATATGCTTAGGTTCAAAGAATACCTAACATTTCCATTTATTAGATAGCTAGGTCCAGAGAACTTACCAAACATTTATGTTCTTGGTACTTTGTAGTCATTTGAAAAGATAATACCCATATAAAGAAAAATCATGTATTTTTCATTTTTAAGTAATTGTGATTACCTACTAAAGGGATATGTGAGCCTGTTGGTCATTGCACAGCTACTGAAATCTCAGATTAAGTTTTCTTATTTCATATTGATTTTTAGAGGGGATTTGCTTTTAATTATGGCAACTGCTGAAAACTCAGCTTCACAAAGATGCGATGCCATCAGAAGGGACTGTAGCCTGATTTAATGTTGGATCCATCCAGAGCTGATCATTTGTATAGTGTCAAGTATGCCTGTGTTTCCCTCAAAAACGTAAATATCCCATGGTACCACCGTGAGTTTGATGCCATGTCCTAGGGCACCTTGGTGAATAATTTGGGACCCACATTTCTATATTCTGTTTGTAAATATAGTTTTTCTTTTTGTAGTTTGATCTTTAGTTCGTCCTAATTTGATTCTTGTGCACATTGTGTTAGAGATCCAACTCAATGTTTTCCAAATGTATACATGGTTATCTCAGACCATTTGATAAATCCTGACCAGTAATCTGCAGTGGTACCTCTGTCATAGGTCAATAACCCACATACATGGAGGTATCTGCTGTAGAATTTTACTCAGTTCAGTTCAGTCGCTCTTAATTACTGTAGATTTATAATGAGTCTTGGATCTGGCAGAGCAGGTTCTCCTACCTTTTATTCCTCTTCTAGAGTATTTTCTTCATCCTGACCTTTTGCATTTCCATATGAAGTTTAGAATCAACTTAAGATCTCCCCCACTAAAAAAAGTCCTCTTTGAGGTTTTATTTCAATAGTACCAAATCTACAAAATAAAACATAAACCCCTCAAAACCTCTAAAGCCAAAAACCAAAAAATGCTCAAACTTTAGGGAGTGTTTTAAACCTTTCAATATTGAGTTTTATAGTTAATGGATAATGTACAACTCTATTTAGGTTGTCTTTGATGTCTTTTAACAAGGTTTTATAATTCTCCCCATCAAGACATATTTTTAGGTTCAGTTCAGTTCAGTCACTCAGTTGTGTCGGACTCTTTGTGACCCTATGAATCGCAGCATGCCAGGCCTCCCTGTACATCACCATCTCCCGGAGTTCACTCAGACTCACGTTTATCAAGTCAGTGACGCCATCCAGCCATCTCATCCTCTGTCGTCCCCTTCTCCTCCTGCTCCCAATCCCTCCCAGCATCAAAGTCTTTTCCAATGAGTCAACTCTTCACATGAGGTTGCCAAAGTACTGGAGTTTCAGCTTTAGCATCATTCCTTCACACTCCAGTATTCTTGCCTGGAGAATCCCATGGACAGAGGAACATGATGGGGCTGCATTTAATGGGGTCTCAAAGAGTCAGACACGATTGAGCAGCTAACACTTTTCATTTGCACTTTGCTCCCCTCTTGGTAGATTCTCATGAAATGCATACTTTGTAAATATCAATTTTCATAGATATTTTTATTGAGCCCTTACTATGAATGAATGGTAAGCTTTGCTGCTGTTTCCAATCAGATCAGTGTTCTGTTTAGAGAGGAATAGAAAGAGAAGAGAAGACAACTCTGAGGAAGAAAGAACCATGGACAGAGGAACATGATGGGGCTGCATTTAATGGGGTCTCAAAGAGTCAGACACGATTGAGCAGCTAACACTTTTCATTTGCACTTTGCTCCCCTCTTGGTAGATTCTCATGAAATGCATACTTTGTAAATATCAATTTTCATAGATATTTTTATTGAGCCCTTACTATGAATGAATGGTAAGCTTTGCTGCTGTTTCCAATCAGATCAGTGTTCTGTTTAGAGAGGAATAGAAAGAGAAGAGAAGACAACTCTGAGGAAGAAAGAAACCTGTTTGTTTGGAATGAGTGAGGTTACTTCTTTTTTTTTATTCTTTCTTTCTTTATTTTTTTAATACTTTATTCTACGTTCTATTGCTCTTTTTGCAACTGGAGATGAAGATCATTTTTCCTTTTTACTTATCATTTCCAGAGAAAATGGAGGAGAGGGAGAGGGATTCATCCGAGTTTATGTAGCAAAAAGAAATGTCACTATCCTATTACACTCTCCATTCTGACCCCAACTGGTAGGAAAAGATATCAGTCCTACTCACTTTATTACCTCAGTTTATGTCCTCACCCTATTTTGCTTCATTTTTTTATTGTGATAAAATACACATAACATAAAATGTACCATTTTAACATTTTTAAATGTACAATTCAGTGGCATTAATACTTTCACATGGCTGTGCAATCATCACCACCATCCATCTCCAGAACTTTTTCACCTTCCCAAACTGAAACTCTTTCTGTACCCATTAAACAGTGTCCCTGTTCCCCCTCACCTAGCTCCTGTAAACTACCATTCAACTTTCTGTCTCTAAATTTGACTGTTTTAAGTGAAATGGAACAGGACCCAAAGGGGCTTTCCCTGAAACAGACCCCCAAGTCCACTGCCTCTTGTCTGTAGAAAGCTTTAGCCCCATAGGCCTTCCCTGAGTTTCAAAGAGCCATTTTAACCAAAGTGAGAAAAAGCAAATAAAGCAAGACAAAATCTTAATAGTTTGTCCATAAAACAGAGTCAAGGACCTTTAGTTCCTCCTCTAGGACTATAGATAATATCCTGAGTCATATCTTTGAATTATTTTGGAGATATTAGAACCCCCACCAGGTAGAAATTAACTGCATGCTGACCACCAGCACATAGACCCCAGACTGCTTGGACTCAGAAAGTAGATGACTGAGATTTCGAAACTTCATCCTGCCACCTGCTCATCAGTCAATCAAGCCAATCACCTATAACACTCACCCCTAATGTTGTTTTTAAAACCCCTTCCTTGAAAGCCATCCAGAAGTTCAGGGCTTGGGCATTAGCTGCCCATTAACCTTGCTTGACCCTTTCCAATTAATATCATACTTTCCTTCACCACAGATTGGTATCAGTAAATCAGTTTTGCTGCTTGTCAGGTGAGTGTGAGATAAGCTGGGACCTGGGACCCTTTGCTGCAGTGCTGCAATGCTTGCACCGGGACAAACCTCTCCTCCAGCAACAAAGAAACTATATGGGACTAAAAATAACTGTGTGTATGCGCAGTTGGGGCAAATTCTGGACCAAAAGATACAAAGAAGAAAAAAAAAAAAAACCCAACTGCAATTTCTAAAGAGCCAGAAGCAAAAACTGGGTACTGGAAGTGAAAGCAGGGTACGGTACATGCCCTTTGCACTCAACACCACAAAGGGACAGGCAAACCACCTAAACCACCCTTCCCTCTAGGCCAACCCCTGGGCACACTCCCACCCTCATCCCATATGAGGACGAGCTCCTCCCCACTACCTGGGCCCCACCCCCAGGAGTGTGCAAGGGAACTTGTCACTTGTTTTAGCTCTCTCCTGCAGCAAGCAGTGCAGGAGCCCCCAAAAAGCAGTTCAGTCCAGTCGTGTCTAACTTTTTGTGACCCATGAATCACAGCATGCCAGGCCTCCCTGTCCATCACCAACCCCCAGAGTTCACTCAGACTCACGTCCATCGAGTCCGTGATGCCATCCAGCCATCTCATCCTCCAAAGTCCCCAGCTCCTCCTGCCTTCAATCTTTTCCAGCATCAGAGTCTTTTTCCAGTGAGTCAACTCTTCGCATGAGGTGGCCAAAGTACTAGAGTTTCAGCTTTAGCATCATGCTTTCCAAAGAACACCCAGGGCTGATCTCCTTCAGAATGGACTGGTTGGATCTCCTTGCAGGCCAAGGGACTCTCAAGAGTCTTCTCCAACACCACAGTTCAAAAGCATCAATTCGTCAGCATTCAGCTTTCTTCACAGCCCAGCTCTCACATCCATACATGACCATTGGAAAAACCATAGCCTTGACTAGATGGACATTTGTAGGCAAAGTAATGTCTCTGCTTTTGAATATGCTATCTAAGTTGGTCATAACTTTCCTTCCAAGCAGTAAGTGTCTTCTAATTTTATGGCTGCAGTCACCATCTGCAGTGATTTTGGAGCCCCAAAAAATAAAGTCTGACACTGTGTCCACTGTTTCCCCATCTATTTCCCATGAAGTGATGGGACCAGATGCCATGATCTTAGTTTCCTGAATGTTGAGCTTTCTGGCCTCTAGCCAATTTCTATTGATTTGGGAAGACCAAGAATCCTGGGGTTGGTATCAATTGAACCCAAATTTGGTTCAGTAACAAACGTATCTCCTGTAAGTGAAAGATATAAAATTTGCCTTTTGTGACCAGCTTATATCACTTAGCACAATGTCTTCTCAGTTCATCCTTTTTTTTCTGTATAAATATCTTTATTTAATAGATTTTATTATTTAGAATAATAAAGGATCAGGCAAAACTGAGAGGAAGGTCCAGAGATTTCTCAACTACTTCCCATCCCTACACATGCATAGCCTCTCTGATTATCAACATCCCCCACCACAGTAGTCCATTTGTTATAAATGATGACCCTCTGTTGACACATCATTATCACCAAAAGTCCACAGTTTGCATTAGGGCTCACTCTTGATGTTTCACATTCTGTAGGTTTGAACAAGGGTACAATAACATGCATCCATTGTTATAGTATCATATAAAGAAGTTTCACTGCCTAAAAATCCTCTGGGCTCTGCCTGTTTATCCCTCAATTCCCCCTTTTTGCTTCATTTTCAAATATTCGATATAGAGAGCATTCCACTGCAAACTTCATATGAATAAAATATCTAAGGGGATCATTTTAGGGGAAGTACTCTCTATGGATCAGTCAGCAACATTACACAAGAAACAGAATACTGCCAATATCTCCTGACACCCTAAAATGATTATGATACAGAAAAAGCATAAAGTTTTTTTAACCTGAAAATGTATTTATTTCACTGCCTTTTTAAAAAAAGAAAAGAAAAAGAACAACATTTCTGGCACCACCTCTCTAGCTTATAGACACACTATTCATCACATCCAGTGTGCTGGACCTGGTCATGTACACATGCATCTTTTGAATCAGCACTATCCACCTGCATGCATGCTAAGTCACTTCAGTCATGCCCAACTCTTTGCAACCCCAAGGACTGTAGCCTGCAAGGCTCCTCTGTCCATGGGATTCTCGAGGCAAGAATACTGTACTGCATTGCCCTGCCCTCCTCCAGGGGATCTTCCAGATCCAGGGATTGAGCCTGTGTCTCTTACATCTCTTGCCTTGGCAAGTGGGTTCTTTACTGCTAGTACCACCTGAGAAGCCCCACTTTACACCTGGGATATCTCATTCATTTCAGGGTCCCACATGGAATGAGAAAATGGGCCACAGAACACTTGTTTACTCAATCTATTTGTCTTTATTATAGAAACCATCATCTCAGTTTTAGAACAACTTCTGTACTTTTATAATCTGAAGGTAGTTTTCTTCTTTCCTTTTCTTTCTGGAGACAGAGCAAATATAAAGAAAGGCAATACAGCAAAGCCAGGGATATTTGGGGGTGGCAGCAGGGGAAGCCAGTGCCGGACTTGGATCTTCCTGCTTTCCCCCTTTTTCTCATACTCCAAACTAAGTCTCATACCACAAAGTTCAAAGGAGGCTTTATCTTTCCTCATTCCCTTATTCACTCTCCTAGCAAATCTGCTCTACCTCCAGACTTTTCTCCAGTCCATCTGCTTCTATCACCTGCTTGTCCAAGCTTCCATGGATTCCTGTTGATTACTGGATTCATTCTGGCCCCTTGAATCCAATACAACAGCAACATCCATCCAATTTGGAAAAAATGTGTGTTTTTTTAAAACGACTGTTGCTGATACATTTGTTAACACTCTTCACTATGAAAGTCACTCAGTTGTGTCTTACTCTTTGCGATTACATGGACTGTATAGTCCATGGAATTCTCCAGGCCAGAATCATGGAGTGGGTAGCCTTGCCCTTCTCCAGGGGATCTTTCCAACCCAGGGATCAAACCTAGGTTTCCTGCACTGCAGGCAGATTCTTTACCAGCAGAGCCACCAAGGAAGCGCCCAACAGTGAACATTGACCTTTTAGGAATCAGCAAACTAAAATGGACTGGGATGGGTGAATTTAATTCAGTTCAGTTCAGTTCACTCACTCAGTTGTGTCCGACTCTTTGCCCCATGAATCACAGCACACCAGGCCTCCCTGTCCATCACCAATTTCCAGAGTTCACTCAGACTCATATCCATCGAGTCAGTGATGCCATCCAGCCATCTCATCCTCTGTCATCCCCTTCTCCTCTTGCCCCTAATCCCTCCTAGCATCAGTCTTTTCCAATGAGTCAGCTCTTTGCATGAAGTGGCCAAAGTATTGGAGTTTCAGCTTTAGCATCATTCCTTCCAAAGAAATCTCAGGGCTGATCTCCTTCAGAATGGACTGGTTGGATCTCCTTGCAGTCCAAGGGACTCTCAAGAGTCTTCTGCAACACCACAGTTCAAAAGCATCAGTTCTTCAGCGCTCAGCCTTCTTCATAGTCCAACTCTCACATCCATACATGACCACAGGAAAAACCATAGCCTTGACTAGACAGACCTTAGTTGGCAAAGTAATGTCTCTGCCTTTGAATTTAACTCAGATGACCATTAATATCTACTGCTGTGGGCAAGAATCCCTTAGAAGAAATGGAGTAGCCATCAGAGTCAACAAAAGAGTCCAAAATGCAATATTTGGATGCAATCTCAAAAACGACAGAATGATCTCTGTTCATTTCCAAGGCAAACCATTCAATATCACACTAATCCAAGTCTATGCCCCAATCAGTAACACTGAAGAAGCTGAAGTTGAGTAGTTCTATGAAGACCTACAAGACCTTCTAGAACTAACACCCCTCCCCCCCCGAAAAAGATGTCCTTACTATCTAGGTTGGTCATAACTTTTCTTCCAAAGAGTAAGTGTCTTTTAATTTCATGGCTGCAGTCACCATCTGCAGTGATTTTGGAGCCCCCAAAATAAAGTCTGACACTGTTTCCTCTGTTTCCCCACCTATTTCCCATGAAGTGATGGGACCAGATGCCATGATCTTTGTTTTCTGAATGTTGAGCTTTAAGCCAAGTTTTTCACTCTCTTCTTTCATCAAGAGGCTTTTTAGTTTCTCTTCATTTTTTGCCACAAGGGTGGTGTCGTCTGCATATCTGAGGTTATTGATATTTCTCCTGGCAGTCTGGATTACAGCTTGTGTTTCTTCCAGCCCAGGGTTTCTCATGATGTACTCTGCTTATAAATTAAGTAAGCAGGGTAACAGTATACAACCTTGACGGACTCCTTTTACTATTTGGAACCAGTCTGTTGTTCCATGACCAGTTCTAACTGTTGCTTCCTGACCTGCATAAAGATTTCTCAAGAGGCAGGTTAGATGGTCTATTATTCCCATCTCTTTCATAATTTTCCACAGTTTATTGTGATCCACATAGTCAAAGGCTTTGGCATAGTCAATAAAGCAGAAATAGATGTTTTTCTGGAACTCTCTTGTTTTATCCATGATCCAGCAGATTTTTAGGTACTTTGATATACATTGGGTTTCCCTGGTGGCTCAGACTGTAAAGAGTGTGCAATGCTGGAGACCCAAGTTCGATCCCTGGGTCGGGAAGTTCAATCCCTGGGTCAGGAAGATCCCCTGGAGAAGGAATGGCAAACTGATCCAGTATTCTTGCCTGGAAAATCCCATGGACGGAGGAGACTGCCTTTTAAAATATTTAATTTCTCTGTTTGCTGGATCTTAGGAATAGCTCCCAATTTTTTATCTCACTTAATTTTTGCTTAATTTTCTTTTCTAATTTTTTTTGGTTGCAGTATAGTTGATTTAGGATATTGTGTTAGTTTCAGGTGTACAACAAAGTAATTTGGTTATACACACACACACACACACACACACACATATATATATATATATTCTTTTTTTGATTATTTTTCATTATAGTTTATTACAAGATGTTGAATATAGTTCCCTGTGTGTGCATGCTCAGTTGTGTCTGACTCTTTGTGACCCCTATGTACTGTAGCCCACCAGGCTGTTCTGTCTGTGGAATTTTATAGGTAAGAATATTAGTGTGGGTTTCTATTTTCTACTCCAGGAGATTTTCTTCACCCAGGGATCAAACCCATGTCCCCTGCATTGGCAAGCAGAGTCTTTACCCTGGGAAGCCCCATAGTTCCCTGTGCTCTACACTAAATTCTTATTGTTTATTTTATATATTTATAATTTTTTAACATATAGTTTCAAACTTATAAACAAGTTGTAAAAAATTCTATATATCTTTAAACTAGATTCACCAATTATTTACATTTTGCCTTGTTTGCTTTTTCAAATAAAATATAATATCTTTTAAAATATGTATGTGTGTGTATATATATATATATATATATATAGAGAGAGAGAGAGAGAGAGAGAGTAAAAATTATTGCATTAGGTTACAATCCTATAATAGTGTTTACATTATTGTGGTAGATATGCAAGTATGCTACATAGATCCCCTTTCATTTTTTTTGAGGTATATTGAGGCTTGACTTATGATCCTGTGTATCTTGGTAAATTTTGGTGAATATTCCTTGTGGCCTTTGATGTATTTTGCTGTCATTGAGTGGTGAAGGTGAAGTTGCTCAGTTGTGTCCAACTCTTTGTGACCCCGTGGACTGTAGCCTACTAGGCTTCTCCGTCCATGGGATTCTCCAGGCAAGAACACTGGAGTGGGTTGTCATTTCCTTCTCCAGGGGATCTTCCTGACCCAGGGATCGAACCCGGGTCTCCCACATTGGAGGCAGATGCTTTAACCTCTGAGCCACCAGGGAGCCCGTCATTGACTGGAGTGTTCTATAAATGACAATTAGGTGAAGGTGGTTGATCAGGTTGTTCAGATTGTACATATTTTATTGTTCTGTTTAGTTGTACTATGGCTGGAGGATGGTATTAACCTTCAGTTATCAAGACCATGTCTGTTTCTTCCTTTGTTTTGTCAGTGTTCACTTCATGTAGTTGAAAGTTCTGTATTAAGTGCATAGGGATTTATGATTGTCATGTCTTTCTGATAATTGATCTTTTAATCATTGTGAAAAATCACTCTATTTCTGGTAATGCTTCTTCTCTTGAAATCCATTCTGTTTCCATTTCCAAATGATACCATCATGATTTCCATTCCAAATCATCCATTTTTGTTATTAATATAGCCTCTCCAGCATTCTTATGATTACTATTTGCAATGGTGTATCTTTTTCTGTCATCTTACTTTCAACCCATCTGTGTCTTTCGATTTAAAGTACATCTCTTATGTACAGCAGATGGATCTTGCTTTTAATTCCTGTCTGACAATCTTTGCTTTTTAATTGGAGTGTTTAGTCAATTAACATTTAATATAACTGCTGATATGGTTTGATTTAGGTCTACCATTTTGACACTTGTTTTCTGTTTATCCTATCTGCTTTTTCTTTCCCTTTCTCCTTTTTTGCCTTCCTTGGTGAAAATCAAAGTCAAGTCTTTCTCCCTCCTTTCCCTCTTTTTCTTCTTCCTTCTCTTATCCCCTCCCTCCCTGCTTTCCTTTCTTCCTGACTCCATCCCCCACCTTCATTTATTTTGCATCCTTAAGAAATATCATTTGCATTACTTTTTAGAGGTTCCTCTAAGGATTATAAAATACCTCCTCAATTTATCAGAATATTTTTAGAATTTACATTTATCACTTCATACAAAATTTTAAGAGTCTTGCAAGAATATAGTTCTACTAACGTTCTCTCCTGAATCCTTTGTGCTATTGATGTTTATATATTACATCTATATATCTTAAGAATTTCATAATAGGGTGGCATAATTTTTCTGAAACAGTTGCATGCCTTCTAAAGAAATTGAAAGAAACAAAATATAGTCTTTTAGGTTGCTGTTTAGTCGCTGAGTCATGTCCTACTCTTTGTGAAACTGGACTGCAGCATGGCAGACTTCCCTGTCCTTCTCTGTCTCCTGCAGTTTGCTCAGATTCATGTCGACTGAGCTGGTGATGTTATCCAACCATCTCATCCTCTGCCACCCTCTTCTCCTTTGGCCTGCAGTCTTTCCCAGCATCAAGGTCTTTTCCAGTGAGTTGGCTCTTTGCATCAGATGGCCAAAGGATTGGAACTTCAGCTTTAGCATCAGTCTTTCCAATGAATATTCGGGGTTGATTTCCTTTAGGATTGGCTGGTTTGATCTTCTTGCAATCCAAGGGACTCTCAAGAGTCTTTTCCAGCACCACAATTTGAAAGCATTAATTCTTCAATATGCAGCCGTCTTTATGGTTCAGCTCTCACATCTGTACTTGACTACTGGAAAAACCATAGCTTTGACTATCCAGACCTTTGTTGACAGAGTGATGTATTTGCTTTTTAATAGCTGTCTAGGTTTGGCATAGCTATGCTTTGCTGTGCTTAGTCATTCAGCCGTGTTCGACTCTTTGTGACCCCGTCAACTGTAGCCCACCAGGCTCCTCTGTCCATGGGATTCTCCAGGCGAGAATGCTGGAGTGGGTTGCCATGCCCTCCTCCAGGGGATCTTCTCAACTCAGGGATCGAACCCAGGTCTCCTGCAATGCGGGTGGATTCTTTACTGTCTGAGCCATATTTGCCCACAATTAGCCACTCCTGGTGCTTTTTATTTTTTCTTTCCAGTAAATCCACGTTTCCATCTGGTATCATTTACTTCTGATCTGAACAACTGCTGTTTGCATTTATTTGTTTTTGTCTGCTCGGGGTCTTTGTTGCTTTTATAGGCTTTCTCTGGTTGCAGAGAACAGGGACTGCTCTTCGTTGTTCGTGCAGGCTTTCCATTGCAGTGGTTTCTCTTGTTGCAGAGCACAGGCTGTGGGCATGTGGGCTTTAGGAGTTGCAGCACATGGGCTCAGTGGTTGAGGCACATGGACTTAATCGCTCTGTGGAATGTGGGATCTTCCCGGATCAGGGATTGAACTTTCGTCCCCTGAATTATCAAGCAGATTCTTATCTACTATGCCATCAGGAAATTCCTTCTTTTTGCATTTTTGTAGTTTGGGTTCATTGATGCCTAATTCTTTTTCAATTTTTTTGTTTTTGTTTTTGTTTTTTTTTTGGTTTGTTCTAGAAATGTCTATATCACCATTTTTTAAAAAAATGTATTTTCATTTGATATAGAATCCTGGGATAATTTTTTTCACTTTGACCCTTTAAAGATGTCTTTAAATGGTCTTCTGGCTTTCATTGTTTTCTATATGAAACAGCTGTAAGTCCTATTGTTCTTTTTCTGTATGTAATGTATCCTTTTCCTTTGATAACTTTCAAGATTATCTATTTATCACTAGTTTTCATTTTTACTGTAGTTTACCTCTGTGTAGTTTGTCACTGTAGTTATCCTTTCTAGGATATGCTGACCTCCTTAGATGTATAGTGTTATGTTTATCACATAAATTTGGAAAAGTTTTGCCCATATATCTTTAATTATTTATAGCTTTCCTGGTCTTTCTCACCTCTCCTTCTGGGATACTAATCATATGTGTATTAGATCTCTTGATATTATCCTAAAGATTATTGAGGTTCTGTTCCTTTCTCAAAAACATTTTCTTCTTTTTCCAAAAGATTGGATACTTTTTAATGATTTATCAGTAAGTTCACTGACCCTATCTTTTATTGTCTCCAATGCACTGTTAAGGCTAGCTAGTCATCTTTTAACTTCAGATATTATAATTTTTAAATTAAAATTTTTCCATTACTTTCTTTTCTATAGTATTTTTTTCTCTATTGAGATTTCTTTTTTTGTTTATTTGTTTTCATTATGGCATTCACTACTTAAAGACTTTAAACAATTTATAATGGTTTCTGTAAGTTCTTGCCTGCTAATGCTAACATCTGGGTTATCTATCAGTTCAGTTCAGTTCAGTTCACTCGCTCAGTTGTGTCCGACTCTTCCCGACCCCATGAACTGCAGCATGCCAGGCCTCCCTGTACATCACCATCTCCCGGAGTTCACTCAGACTCACGTTTATCAAGTC
>SJYC01059904.1:0-12405 GCA_006408675.1 Madoqua kirkii
CTTTCATCAAGAGGCTCTTTAGTTCTTCTTCACTTTCTGCCATAAGGGTGGTATTATCTATACACTGGTTTATATAGACAAGATTTCTTTTTTCTTGATTCTAGGTCACAGTTTTTTTTTGTTTATTTCCACTCTCTCGTCTAATATTAAGAAAAAATCTTTTTAACTAGACATTATTGATGATACATTGTAGAGACTTTGGATTCTGTTATATTCCTTTGAAGAATGTTTATTTTTGACCCAGCAGGTAGTTTACTTGACTAGGCTCAGACTCCAAACTGTTCTCCCCAGAGCAAACAAGAGTTGAAATCTTTGTTCATTCTCTTGGCCCTCAATTCAGCTGTTGTTTCCCATTGGTTTCCTTAGAATTCCTCCCAGACGTGCAATTCAAGAGCTAGTTGAGGATTTGGGTGGAATTATATGTAGATTTGGAGGCCCTCTTCATGCTTTACTTTTTCTTTTGCAGGATTTCTCTTCTTACTGTTCAGCTGTTCTGGAAATCCATTTCCTGACTCTTGAAGCCAGTAAGTCTGAAGCTTTCTGTTTGACATCCAGATGTTTCATGTTTCGTGGACTATGGAGTATCCTTGGGCAGAAACAGAACCAGAGGAGTTCCTTTCTTTCAAGGTTTGACTCTTTTAAATAGATTCACAGACACGGAGAACAAACTACTGGTTACCAGTGGGGAAGGGAGGGGCAACATAGGGATGGGGGAGTGGGAGGTACAAACTATTGGTATAAGATAGCAGTGTTGTATTGTGCAACATGGGGAATTTAACCAGTATTTTATAAATGGAAAGTAACTTTAAAAAGTGTTACATGTGTAAGAAATTTGACTCTATCCATTTCTGATTGCTTTTGGTTGCCCTCTAATACCCTCAAATAGTTGGTTTTAAAACTATTTTTATGTATGGATGTAAGAGTTGGACTGTGAAGAAACCTGAATGCTGAAGAATTTATGCTTTTGAACTGTGGTGTTGCAAAAGACTCTTGAGAGTCCCTTGGACTGCAAGGATATCCAACCAGTCCATGCTAAAGGAGATCAGTCATGGGTGTTCATTGGAAGGAATGATGCTAAAGCCGAAACTCCAATACTTTGGCCGCCTGATGCGACGAGTTGACTCATTGGAAAAGACTCTGATGCTGGGAGGGACTAGGGGAGGGAGGAGAAGGGGATGACAGAGGATAAGATGGCTGGATAGCATCACTGACTCAATGGACATGAGTTTGAGTGAACTCCGGGAGTTGGTGATGGACAGGGAGGCCTGGCATGCTGCGGTTCATGGGGTCGTAAAGAGTTGGACATGACTGAGGGACTAAACTGAACTGAAAACTATTTTATAAATAATTACCATGCGGGTGTTAGTCCAATATAAATGACTGTCATCTCAGAATGGTTTCTAAATTAATTTTTGTATGTTGAATATATAGAAAGAAATTGAAAAAATTTAAATTAATTCTAAGAATTCTATTTCTTTATGTATACAATTATTATCTATATGTAATGACACTACAGTTTCTTCTTTTTCATTCAGCATTCCTTTGATTTCTGTGCTTTGCTTCACTGTATTGGCTGACACATCTAATATATGTTGAAAAGAAATGGTGATAAAGGAATTTTTAAAAGTTTTTTTTTTTTTTTTGGCTGCATTGTGAGGCATGTGGCATCTTGGTTCTCCAGCCAAGGACTGAACCTGTCCCCTCTACAGTGAAAGCACAGAAGCTTAACCACTGGACCACCAGATAAGTTCCTAGAAGAATCTTTCATTTGGTTCATATCTTAAAGGGAAAGTTTTCAAAGTTCAACCCTTAAGTACTGTATTATATTATTTATATTTGAAAATAGCTATCATTTAAAAAAATCAAAATAAAATAGCTATCATTTTAAACAAATTACTTCTATTCCTTATGAATGGGCATTAAATTTTACCAAGCGCTTTTTTTCTCCATCTATTGAGATGTTTGAATGTTGTTTGCTTTAATATGTTAATGTGTTGAATTGCACTAATTGGTTTTCTAACATTTAATCAACTTTGTGTTTTTGGAATAAATCCAGTTTGGTAAGATTTATTACCCTTTTTAATATATTGCTTGATTCATTATACTAGTATTTGGTTTAGAATGTTTACACCTATGTGCATGAATGAACTAGAAATACAGTTTTTCTCGTGTACTATCTTGTTGAGTTTGTTTATAAAGGTTATGCTAGCTTCATAGGATGAGTTAAGAAGAAGTTGTATAAAATTGGAGTTGTTTTCTCCTTGACTAATTGGCCAAACGTGCTGATGATACCATCTGGGTTTTCAGGTTGCTTTGTAGAAAGATTTTTGATTTCTGCTTAAATTTAATTAATGGCAGAACATACAGGTTTTCTGTTTTGCTTGCATCCATTTTAGTAAGATCTGTTTGTACTGGTTATTAAGCTGCTGCCTTTCTTTCCCAGTCACCCTGTAGCTTCTACTCTGTGATGCCAGTGCTAGGACTTGGCTGTGTAAACAGACTTGCCCCTTTGTCATCTGGGTTCCTGTTAGGTTCTTCAGTAGAGGATTCTGGAGGGAGATTGGGAGGTAGGAGGAAGGAAGGTACTTTCACTTTCTTAGGTACTTCTTTACTACCGGCAGTGCTCAGCAAGAGCATCTTACCTTGGAAGCAGCCTCACTCTGACCCTGCAGAGCCACCACGAGCAGCTGGACAACGTCAGCAGCAGCCACCCTCTGCTGAGGTCTGAGTCCCAGCTGTCTGAGTTTCTTTTATGAACCTAGGTGGAACTAGCAGCACACAAGCATGTCCTCTTCTCAGTGGTGTGAGCTCCAGCTTCTTGAAGGTCCTGCTTCAAGCTTCTAGTTCTGATAACCCAGCTGTTTCCCTCTTCCCCAGCCTTAACTGGTTAGTTGCTTTCTCCAGTTATTATCATGAAAGCTCAATATTATCTTTTTGCCTTATCAGCCCTCTAGGACTTGCATAATCAATTCTTTTTTTTTTTCTTTCCTGTTAATATATCTTCTGTGGACTCTTCCTGATTGGATCCAGAGTGAGCGAGAGAAAGTCGCTCAGTTGTGTCTGACTCTTTGCGACCCCATGGACTATACAGTCCATGGAATTCTCCAGGTCAGAGTACTGGAATAGGTATCCCCTTCTTTGGGGGATCTTCCCAACCCAGGGGTTGAACCCAGGTCTCCCGCATTCCAGGCAGATTCTTTACCAGCTGAGCTACAAGGAAGCCCAGTTGGACCCTGGCTGGTACAATATATGGTAATGGAAGTGGTCACAGGCCTCTTAAAAATGTCTGGGCTTTGATTTTTTTTTCCCCCAGTCTTGAACACAATGCTGAAGTCCTTGCCAATGGCAAACGGGTTACTACTCATCCATAGCATGATAATATGATAAACTTGTCACCGGTGGCTGATTGCGATAAAGAGCTTACTGTGCCAAGTGCCTTGGGCACTAAATAACTATGGGGTTTGATTAACATGGTGATGATGGTAACTTCAAGAGCCTGGGTGTGAAATAGCTTCTTCCAGCTACACTGGAGAACTCACACATGGACAAGGATGAAGTGAAACAATAAACTCAAGGGTTCAGAAAACCAGGGCGCTTTTACAGCCAGCCTGGAAGATTCTCTTACCATGTGCAGAGTGAACCTAGATGAAAATTTGACTCAGAATTTGGTTGTGTGGGCTGTAGAATTATAACATATGTTTAAGTCATGGATCCACCAAGTTTCTACCTGAGTTGACTTGTTTAAAACTGAAATTTGAACTTCCAAGTCTCTCTAAGACTCCCTTGTTAGAGGAAGCAGCCTGCTCTTCTAGAGTCAACTAGATCAGCTTTCCCTATGTTTTTAAGACCGGTCATAACCTCACCTAAAGCCAGCATCTTTCAAAGGATACCTATTCTCCTCAGGTCTCTCAGCCCCCATCTCTTTTGCCTCTGTCTGACCTGAAAAAAAATTGTTTATACTCCAAAATAAATGCAAGATGTTACTAATTGATATCAGCATAAATCTGAGTGAAACATGTACGCTGCTGCTGCTGCTGCTGCTAAGTCGCTTCAGTCGTGTCCGACTCTGTGCGACCCCATAGACGGCAGCCCACCAGGCTCCCCCGTCCCTGGGATTCTCCAGGCAAGAACACTGGAGTGGGTTGCCATTTCCTTCTCCAATGTAGGAAAGTGAAAAGTGGAAGTGAAGTTGCTCAGTAAGTGTCCGACTCTTCGAGACCCCAAGGACTGCAGCCTACCAGGCTCCTCTATCCGTGGGATTTTCCAGGCAAGAGTACCTTAAGGAAGGGATGAAAAGAACAGAATATAAAACTGGCTCGTGGGACTTCCCTGTTGGAACAGACACTAAGACTTCACACTGCCAATGCAGGGGGCAAGGGTTCGATCCCTTGTCAAGGAACTGAGGCCCACAAGTGGTGTGGCATGCCAAAGGGTAAATAAAATAAAATAAAACTGGATCAAAACAAATTCATTATCTGGGTGCACCTACCAGAGTTAGTGGATCTAATGTTAGAACTGGCTTCGAAAATCAGTTTACTTGAGTGGTGGCTGGAATTTTGAATCAACAATGGGCTATATAAAGAGATGTTGGAGCACCCTGTGGAAGATTCACTCCAAATGTCTGACAGGTTGGGAATTTGGGAATGGATTGATCAGAGGCTGACTACAGACCCTTTCTCCCCACTCCCATCAAACCCCCAAGAGACCTGGACAGTGCCTTTATTTCTTCCTTTTATTAAGGATAGAAGTTGGGAAACATAGTAGTGGTTTGAGCACCAACATGTTTGAAAAGTATTATGGTGACTGATGTGGAGAGCAGCTGCTAAATGTGCTCTCTGGTTTCCATGGAGATGCTAGAGAATTAGTGGCCAAGGAGTAGCTTTTAACTGCAAGATACAAGGTAGACACAGCTACTGAAATGGGCATGAAGGACAAAGAAGTCAACAGAAGGACCTTCTTTGTTTTTATTGTTTAGTCGCTAAGTGGTATCTGATTGTTTGCAACCCCATGGACTGTAGCCCTCCAGGCTCCTCTGTCCATGGAATTTCCCAGGGTAAGAATGCTGGAGTGGGTTACCATTTCCTTCTCCAGAGGATCTTCCTGACCCAGGGATCGAACCTGAGTCTCCTGCATTGGCAGCAAGTTCTTTACCACCAAGCCACAGGAAAGCCCTCTGGACTCTGGCTGTGCCAAACTGATCACTCTGTGTCTAGGAATAAAGTAGATGGGCAGCCCACTAGAATATTACTTTCTCAGTGTAGTGAAGATATTCTAGATCTGAGGTCCAGAAACTTAATTACTGAACGTAATAGAGTTTCAGCTTCTTACTTGTTTTGAGGCTTAAGCCAGATCACAGAGCCCAAGTCCCTTGGTTGACAGGGAGGCTGGCTCCCTAGAGGATGTGCAACACAGCTGCACGAATACTTGGCTACATGCAACCTGCTACAACCACGTTCTGTAAATATTCCTCCAAGCTTTCCTCAAAGGGGCCTTTGGCCACTTACTGCGTTTACTGTGCATTGAAGGGAAAGAAAATCTTCAGACATTTCAGGAACTTACTAGACGCTGAAATGGCTCTGGATTGGTAACTGGGTCCCCAAATGCTACTGTGTTTGTCAAAGTGGGATCTTCTGATGACCAGGTGATAAAGAGGAAGCTTTGGCATAAATCCATCTCACAGAGGGATCAGTGGACTGGAGGGCCCTCTCTGTACCCTTTCCTCTCTGTTCCTGGACATGTACATGGAATAGACATGCTCAGTAATTTGGCTGAAACCTCACATTGGCTCCCTGATCCCTGGAATGAGGATTATTGTTTGCTGACACTTTCCCAGCAGTTTAGTCTTGTCTCCTGAAATAAACTGTCATCTCCCAAATATAGTGAGTCTCACTTGGTTGACTCCATATCCCACAAATGCTTGGGAGAGTGCTTTAGTGTCAGGAACTTGATATGAACGCATTGACGGTAGTTTTCTGAAATCCAGTCAACATCTCCAAGTGTTTAGGAGGTATATGGTTACCTTGTGGAGAATGTTTTAGAAAGAGGAGGTAATACTAGCATTAGGAAAAGAACATAAGGATCTTTGCTCTGGAATTTGCTCTTCTGGGGTCAGGATTTGTAATCACCTACTCTAATACAGGACATGCTGTTTGTGTTTATAGTTCAAAATCTCACTTAATCTTTATACATCACTGTGAAGTGGATTTTATTATCTCCCTTTTATAGTTGAGGAAACCAAAGCTCAGGATGGTTAAGTATCTGGCTCTGGGTCACTCTGGAAGCAACAAAACAGGGTCCAAACCCAGGTTTTCTGACTCAAAATATAAGGTGTTTTCTTTCCATTGTACCCCAGTTGCTTCTTTGGAGACAACTTTGTCTTATTTTTCTTATACTATAGAATATCACCTTTCTCAGGAGAAGTAGATACTTCTTGTCTTCTCCGCAATAATAATTTCAGCAACTACCTTGACCTGGGAGGATGGGAAGGCAGAAGAAGAAACTGTTGTTACTTTACCCCCTGAGCCAAGTATTGACCTAAGACCACTCCCTTTATACAGTAAAGCCCACAAAGATAAGTAAGGAACACTTAAGCAGGACTTACGAAAGGATCAAGTATAATAAAAGGGAGATAAATGTAGAAATTGATAGGAAATTTGATAATCTGCTTTGCAAGAAGTGGTTTGCCCTTTGTCACTTCAGGCTTTGCTCTTGATTTTTCCTTTGCGCCTTCTGGCTTTTCTATATAGGAGGCTTGCAGTCAGCCCACATCGCCTGGAAAGCTCGTCCTCACATTTACTGCCCCGTCCCCAGCCCTGCCCTACACCACCTCCAAGACATAAGCCCGAGCAAACAAGCAGGGCACGATGAAATATTACTCAGCCACTAAAAGGAATGAAACAAGTTCATCTGTAGAGATGAGGATGGATCTCGAGTCTATTACACAGAGTAAAATAAGTCAGAGAGAAACAGATATATATTAAGGCATGTTTGTAGAATCTAGAAAATTTGTACAGATGAACCTATTTCCAGGGCAGGAATAGAGATGCAGAGAATGGGCATGTGGACCCAGGGAGTGGGGAAGGAGAGGGTGGGACAAACTGGGAGATTAGCATTGACATATATACACCATCAAGTGTAAAATAGGTAGCTAGCAGGAAGCTGCTGTATAACACTGGGAGCTCAGCTCTGTGATGACCTAGAAGGGTGAGAGGTGAGGGAGGTCCAAGAGGGAGGAGATGTGTGAATACATACAGCTGGTTTATTTCATTGTATAGCAGACACTGGCCCAACATTGTAGAGCAATTATATTCCAACAGGAATAAATTAAACAAATAAAACAAGCAGGAAGTCTTGGGTCCAGAAGGGCTTATGGAGGCCCAGAAGGCCTGTGTCCCAGCTGCTCTTTCCTAACTAAAGTCTTCCCTGTTCCTTGGTGACCTATCTTAAACATGATGGTGTGACCTTGGAGATTCTGTTTAAAAAAGCTGCCTGAATATAACATGAGAACTCCCACAACTCATATGAAATCTACATTCATTCAGCAAAGGATCAGTTTTTTTTTTTTTTTGTACATCCTGGTTTTGTATAAAGGGAACTCTCATTTCTTAGGATCAAGGGCATTGAAATGGCATAGTTTACATCAGATTCTCTTAGGGTGTAAACAATTTCCTAAGACAGTTTGGGAGTTGTATTGACTTTTCAGGCCCATTAGCAATCCATTTCTGCCTTTGAAGCTTTAATATAATAGATTCAAAGTCAGAATAACTCAGTGGTGACCTACCTCCAATGTCCCTGGTAGGCCCAAGGAACAGGCAAGGGAATAGGAAAGAGAAAAATACAGAAAATGGACTTTCTTTTTGGAGAAAGAAACGAGGGTAAAAAGAGAAATAATAGGAATAAATAAATGACTAGCACTTACTTTAACACAGGGACATACTCTTGCTCTGGCAAGCTCAGTAAACACAGAATTACAATGGATGTGAAAAGCACACCAGGAGGAAAAACAGAGAGTGAGAGGTGGGGCAGAGGGTGGTGGGTAAAGATTTTCTTAAGGTGTCATATCATATCAGTTGGGTCTCAAAGAAGGAGAGAGTTTTGAAAAAGGGCAGAAGAGCCTTAAATCAGGTGCAACGGTGCCAGGAACCAGACTCAGAGGCTATGAGATCCTCATTTAATGTGGGACCTATGTGTTGGTTACCTCCCACATCCATGTCCCTAGTACGGTAGCATCCAGCCAGCAGCAGAGAACACTGGTGACCCAAGCATCTCTTCTCCACTTCCTCCTTAATAACAGGCTCTTATATTGAACTAGGCACTTTGCTGTATCTCCTGCAGTGGTGGGTGGGCTTCTAACTAAGTGTTACTTGGTCAGTGAGATGTAAGTGGAGGGATTTGTGGGATTCCGGGGAGGCATTTTGAAAAGAGCTGACTCAGCTTGGAAGGTCTCGCTTTGTCCTTCTGCCTTTCTTCCTTCTGACCTGTAACACAAAAGTGATGGGTAGCACAGCAAAGTCATCTCAGACCCTGGGGGTGGCCTTGACGATGGAAGTCATCAGCTAGAATAGTTAAGCAGGAAGATCCAAACTTCATTTGATGAACATGGGATGCAGATTGAGCTGGAACTGAATTTCTTGGGATGACAGGATTTTAAAAGTCTATGAGACAGAGAAACAGAAAGCCCTTAGAAAACAGTTGGGAACCATCCAGTTACTTCATGGGGCTCCTCTTGATAGCTCAGTTAGTAAAGAATCTGCCTGCAATGCAGGAGACCCTGGTTTGATTCCTGGGTTGGGAAGATCCCTGAAGAAGGAATAGGCTATCCACTTCAGTATCCTTGGGCTTCCGTTGTAGCTCAGCTGATAAAGAATCCGCCTGCAATGCGGGAGACCTGGGTTTGATCCCTGTGTTGGGAAGATTCCCTGGAGAAGGGGAAGGCCACCCACTCCAGTGTTCTGGCCTGGAGAATTCCATGGACTGTATAGTCCATGGGGTCTCAAAGAGTCAGACACGACTGAATGACTTTCACTACCACTGATACTCCAGAATTCCCCTACGAGGTCTCATGAAGTGATTAATAGAATAAAATACTCAAGGAAACCTGATCTTTCCCTGGAAGTATGGAGTAGGTGGAGAAGATTCTGCAGTGAGGGAAAAAAAAGGTTAATAAAATTAACCCCCCCCCCCCAAAGTTCCTATAAAACAGAGAGGTGAGATTTGCACTCAGTCTGACTCAAGAACCAATGCTTTCCATAAAAATGCACGGGGTGGCTCACATTGCTTCAGAGGATGGCTGAGGGGTGGAATATCACAGTCACATCTGTGTCTTAGATTGTCTTAAGTGGCATCAGATGGACCTAGCTAAGTTTCAGAAACAGATTAATGTCTGGAAATTGTTAGCTCGTCCTGAGTGCTGAAGAATTGATGCTTTTGAACTGTGGTGTTGGAGAAGACTCTTGAGAGTCCCTTGGAGGAGAGTCTGGTCAGCATTGTGTCCTTGTTATCTTCCTGGTTCAAGGAAAAGGCCAAGGAATCAGATCTGGAAGGCTATGCAAGAGTTACTGGCAACGCCCATTGCATTCATTCTTTTTTATTCCTGCTTCCATTTGCAGCATGCTCATGTTTAAATGTCCCCTTCTTAGAGAACTCCCTTTGTCCACCTTCACCTCCTGACACTTTCCTCTGTTTCTTCTTTGTAGCATATGTGAACATTTGACCTAAACATATTGTATCTACTTAATTGTCAAGACTCCCTTAATTCTAATGTCCCTATGGCCTAGGACAATGCTTGTTAACATAGTAAGCACTCAATAAACATTTGCAGAATAAATATATGGATGAATGAATGAGCATATCATAGTTCTAAGCTGTCTATTGGCAAAGATATTGCTTAATTGCTCTTTTATCAGACACCTCATTATGAGGCTTCAGAAGAGAAACGAACTTACGACTTTTACATGCTCATACATCAGTGAGTATGCTGGGGTGAGAAGAGCCTGGAATGAATGTCAAGAGACTTAGGTTTGTGTTCTGACTGTGTAGAGAGCTAGTTGAGGACCTTAACAGCCTAATTTAATTCAATACTCCCTTGGCATTCACAGATTTACTGCTCACGCGCAATCTCGAAAGTCAGTAGTGTGTGATAGTTTGTAATTTTTGCTGAGGGATGAACTTGAGTTGCCCTGAGTCTTGGATACACATTTCCTTTTTCTTTTAAATTAATTTTTATGTGAATATAGCTGGCCTACAATGTTGTGTTACTTTCTTCTGTCAGCAAAGTGAATCAGTTATATATATACATTAAAAAAAGAGTGAACTTTTTTTAGATTCTTTTCCCATATAGGCCACTAAGAGTATTGAGCAGAGCTCCCTGTTCTATACGGTAGATCTTTATCAGTTATCTGTCTTACAAATGGTAATGTGTATATGTCGGTCCCAGTCTCCCATTTTATCCTCCCCACTTCCCACTTGGTAACTGTACGTTTGTTTTCTACATCTGCGACTCTCTGTTTTATGAATAAGTTCATTTGTACCATTTTAAAAGATTCTGCTTATAAGCTATATCATATGATACTTATCTTTCTCTTGGACCTACATTATTAATAAGGACTGTTAGACTAAAAAGGAACAGAAAAACAATTGTAACAGGTTTAAATAGAAAAGTAATTTAAAGAGGAAAGGGGAGTATAACAGGATCTAACTGGATCCCAGAAGACTGGAAAGCAAGACTATAAGATTTCTCCAGAGTCTCAAACAGAATTTGTTCCATGAGAATTAAGACTTGGTCCATGCTATTCTTTCCTCAGTGGATGGTTTTGAGTGCATTTTGAGTTAAGTGTGGGTTAAGAGATAGTGCGACATTAAAGGAAACATCAGACTCTCTTTGCTCCCAAGAAGTTCAACAGCTAGTGAAGAGACAAGATTCCCCTCCCACTGAACACCAAAGATGTGCGGCACATGGAGTTCACTAGTCCTGGAAGTGTTTCACATGATTGAGAGATCTCTGCGTGCTAGGTAGACTCAAGAAGTCTTCATGTAGGGGAAAGTGCTTTAATCTTTTCTTCCGGGAACTGTAGAGTTGGCATCACAGATAGAAGGAAAGATGAGGAGGACAGTATGAACAAAGTCTTGGAGATGTAAATTATCTGCCAGTGGCAGTAAAGACTAGAAGGAGGGCAATGAGGAAATCTCAGTAGAGGAAGAAACCCACACTGGGCAGGAGTAGAGAGAAATTGTGCTAAGCTGAGGAAGGGCCTAAAAATGAAATGCCAGGCTGATCAGAGTGATCTTAATGGAGCAATACAGAGCCACCATTGGTCCTTTAAATTTTTAAAAAACTTTTTATGAAATATTTCATTTATATAAACACACACACATGGCCTGCTGTGTGCTGTGCTTAGTCGCTCAGTCATGTCCGACTCTTCTGTGATGCCATGGACTGTAGCCCACCAGGCTTCTCTGTTCACGGGGATTCTCCAGGTAAGAATACTGGAGTGGGTTGCCATGTCCTCCTCCAAGGGATCTTCCCAATCCGGGTCTCTGGCATTGCAGGCAGATTCCTTACTGTCTGAGCCACCACGGAAGCCCAACACATTGTATAAAGGTGTTTATATAATATATAAAGAAGGCTGAGCACTGAAGAATTGATGCTTTCAAACTGTGATGCTGGAAAGACTTTTGAGCATCTCTTGGACTGCAAGGAGATCAAACCAGTCAATCCTAAAGGAAACCAGCCCTGAATATTCATTGGAAGGACTAATGCTGAAGCTGAAGCTCCAATACTTTGGCCACCTGATGCGAAGTGCCGACTCTCTGGAAAAGATCCTGATGCTGAGAAAGACTGAGGGCAGGAAGAGAAGGGGACAAAAGAGGATGAGATGTTTGGATGGCACCACCAACTCTAAGGACATGAGTCTGAGTAGGTTCCTGGGAGTTGGTGAAGCCTGGCATGCTGCAGTCCGTGGGGCTGCAAAGAGTTGGACATGACTTAGTGGCTGAGTAACAACAATGAGGTGTAAAGAATGAAGTAACATCTATGTGCCCTTTATTCCACATATGAATTAGAACACAATCAATACCCTTGAGTCCCTCCTGTGTTCTCTTTCCCTGTAGTTACCATTACTATTCTCCAAAGTGATCATTATTCTAAATTTTTTTATTAATTGTTCTCCTTGCCTTTGGGTTTGATTTTATGACATATATATTCAGCTCCATGTGACTTTAAAATTAGCTAAGCTCCTACTTAGGAGCTTCAGACACACTGAAACCATACTCACAGAAAACTAGTCAATCTAATCACACTAGGACCACAGCCTTGTCTAACTCAATGAAACCAAGCCATGCCTGTGGGGCAACCCAAGACGGGCGGGAGTGGTGGAGAGGTCTGACAGAATGTGGTCCACTGGAGAT
>SJYC01059905.1:0-20560 GCA_006408675.1 Madoqua kirkii
GATCAATGGACGTGAGTCTGACTGAACTCTGGGAGATCATGATGAACAGGGAGGACTGGCGTGCTGCGATTCATGGGGTCATAAAGGGTTGGACACGACTGAGCGACTGAACTGAACGGAACTGAAGGTCATACTTTGTCATTTTGTGTTTTTAATCTTGCTTTTTCTATGTTCCTCCCCCACTACCTTTTTTGTTTCTCGCCTTGTTTTGGATTGTTTGTTCTTAATTTTGTTTCTTGCTACTAGTTTTGGAAATTACTCTATATTCATCTAAAGATTTACCCTTTATGTTTTGTTTTGTGCATTTAACAATAAAAAATGTATTAACATATCTGGAGTTCCCTGGTGGCCTAGTGACTAGGATTCTGGGCTTTCACTGCTGTGGCCTGGGTTCAGTCTCAGGTCGGGGAACTGAGATCCTTCAAGCCATGCTTTGCAGCCATATATATATGTATATATGCATGGTGCATGCTAGATCAATTCAGTCATTTCCGACTCTGTGCAACCCTGTGGACTGTAGCCCACCAGGCTCCCCTGTTCATGGGATTCTTCAGGCAAGAATACTGATGTGAGTTGCTGTGCCCTTCTCCAGGGGATCTTCTCTTACTCAGGGATTGAACCTTTGTCTCGTATGTCTCCTACATTGGCAGGAAGGTTTTTTACCACTGGCACCACCTGGGAAGCCATATATATTTACGATATATATACACACACACACATTTACACATATGTATATATGCACACACACATATAGACATCCTAACCCCACTTCCCTCAAGAATGAGAACCTTGAAATGCTTTATCTTCCATCAACCTTAGCCTCTCCAGAATTGCCCACATATTTTAGTTCTTGTTTTTAAGCACACAAATTATAACTTTTGTTTTTATTTGTATAGATTTATGTACATGCTATCATTTTCATTACTCACAATTCCTTCTCACATTGTAGGCTTTTTTTCCACTGAGGATATCTTGGAAGTAAGAATACTTTTTTTTTTAATCTGAAAGCAACTTGGAATACAGATTTTCTGGATATAGTGTCCAAAGTTAATAGTTATTTTTTCCCAGCAAAATCAGCAGTCCCCAACATTTTTGGCATCAGGAACTGGTTTTGTGGAAGACATTTTTTCGACAGTCCAGCGAGGGGGATGGTTTTGGGATGATTTTAGCACGTTATATTTATTGTATTTTATTTCTATTATTATTATGTCAGATCCATCTCAGATCACCAGGCATTCAGTTTTGGAGGTTGTGGACCCCTGGTGAAGATATTATTCCATTATATGCTGACTTTCATTGTCACAAGTGAGGAGTCTGTTGTTAGTCTAATTATTGATTTCTCTTTGTATTTTCATTTGGATGATCTGTCTTTTCTTTTGGATGTTTAAAAAGATGTTTTCATTGTATTTGCTGTCCTTCATTTTCACTTGGAATACAGATTTTCTGGATATAGTGTCCAAAGTTAATAGTTATTTTTTCCCAGCAAAATCAGCAGTCCCCAACATTTTTGGCATCAGGAACTGGTTTTGTGGAAGACATTTTTTCGACAGTCCAGCGAGGGGGATGGTTTTGGGATGATTTTAGCACGTTATATTTATTGTATTTTATTTCTATTATTATTATGTCAGATCCATCTCAGATCACCAGGCATTCAGTTTTGGAGGTTGTGGACCCCTGGTGAAGATATTATTCCATTATATGCTGACTTTCATTGTCACAAGTGAGGAGTCTGTTGTTAGTCTAATTATTGATTTCTCTTTGTATTTTCATTTGGATGATCTGTCTTTTCTTTTGGATGTTTAAAAAGATGTTTTCATTGTATTTGCTGTCCTTCATTTTCACTACAAAATGTATAGGTATGCATTTTATTTTATTTATACTGCCTTGTGGAGTTGTATTTCCTTTATATCTTCTGCAAATTCTGGAGAACTCTTAGACATTATCTCTAAGTCTCTCATTTTCTGTTTCTATAATGTCAATTACACATGTGTTATGCCTTCTAATTCCATCCTTCATGTTTCCTGACCTCTCTTTCATTCATATTTTCCATCTCCTATCTCTTTATGCTAGGTTCTGTGTAATTCATCAGTTCTCTTCCATTTCACTAATTTATTCTTCAAGGGTATTTAATATCAAAACTGTTTCCTTTGAGTTTTTCATTTCAATGATTGCATCTTAAATTTTAATTACAATTTTTTCCTTGTTATTTTTGATACTCTTTTGTTCTTTGTTTATTTTCCCTCTTTTCTTCAAAAACTGCATCATGAATAGAGTTTTACTATATTCACTTTCTGATAAGTCAATATTCCAGTTTGTTGGGGATCATGCATTTGTTATCTGTCATTTCTGCTAATTCTGCCTTATAGAAGTTTTTTTCTCCTTGTGTTTGATAACTTTTTACTTGAGCTCTGTTTTGCTTTGACATAATCTGTGGGGCCTGGATTGAGGAATTTTATTCCAGAGATGTTTATATTTGCTTTTGTTTGGACTGAGTGCACTACCAAACTAGGATCACTTTAATTCAATTTCTCAACTTGAGGTTTTCCTTATATGTGGATAACATGAATTGAAACTCCTGACCCCCAGTGAGAACAGATCTAGGTTATGAATTCTAAAGGAAGATTAATTTTTATATATAGAAAATATATACAGCCACCACAGAGACAGTTTTCCTTTGCTAGAAGGATGTAGTTTTCTTTCGTTTATCCTTTAAATGAGAATGTAGCTTTATATGGAGTTTAGCTACTCAACCTTGCATGAGGCCAAGCCCTGGCCTCCCATTTCCCCTCACATCAAAGCTGCGTTAATCTCTAAAACTCTAGGTTTTGGTGTTTGGCCCCAGGGCATCACTTATCCTTCTTGTCTCAGCTTACTCTGTGTTTTTGTGTAAGTAATGCACGGCCACTGGAGACTTCCCTTTCTTGAAAACACATAAATACATTTAAAAGTGTGTTTGCTGTAATTTATCCAGTACCTTAGTGTTAGGGTCAGATGATATTTTTAGAATGCTGTATTGTCAGAAGCACAAGTGCCATTGTAGACTTATGCTGGGCACCTTCCACCACTACAGCATCTCCTAAAGAACAGGAGGAGCAGACACCAGAGGCAACCTTAGGGATGCCTCCTTTTGCCTGTTTGTTCTTGAGTGCTATGGAAGATCTCAAGTCACAGAAGCCCAGGTAAGCAGCTATGTTCACATGGTGATCTTACAGCTAGGTCTTGAAGAGTAAGAAGCCACAGCTTGTCAGGAGCCAGGCTGGGGCTGTTATCAGACTGAGTGACAGCCAGCTCAGAGGTATAGAGTCTTGAGATGGTCTTGGTGCCCATGGGACATGAAAGGGGTGGAGTGGCAGGTGCCTGGGCACAGACGGGAGTGACATGTGGGTAGAGAAGTGGAGTTCTGACCCATTCACCCCAACACTTACCTTATAGGCGTGGAGGACAGAACTGAATGGGGAGGGGGCAAAAGCTGAATAAGGTATAGCCCTTGCCCTCTAGCAACCGTCAATCTAGGAGGGACAGAAAGACCAGACTGCCTGCTCCAGAGGGAGTAACATTACTTCTTTCTTTCTCATTTTTTAAAAGTCCTTTTAGAGGAGTGAGCAGGGTGCTTGGCCCCCTTAAGTGCTCATCTATTGTTTGTTGAATGAATCAATGGGCATAAATAATTTTCCTATAACACAGATATGAATAAATGCTAAGCAGAGGTGAACACGGAGGGAGAGGTGGTCAGCACTGACACTGGGAATCTGAGACTTTAGATTTAGGGGCTTCAGGGGGATGCCCAGGGTCCTCTTGGGGTGAGCCAAGTGAGGGACCATCCCCTTCAAGCATCTCTCACTGCTTGCCCTTGGCTTCTCCTCGCTCGCCCCTCCCCTTCCCATGGAAGTGGCCTGGGACTAAAAATCAGCCTGGGCAACACCAGAAGAGCTTTGCAGACGAGATTAAAAGCAAATCAAAGAAGAAAAATTGTGGCTCGGTTTATGTCTTCCTAATTAAAACCCCGCCAGTCTCCCTTCTTTTTCTTTCCAGCTAATGTTACACTAACGAGCTGAGTTTAGTGGCATTTATGTAGATAAAAGTCCCAATGATTGATCTCAATGGCTTGTTAAAATTAGTTTCAGTCCACCATATTGATTTAATTCCATTGCTTGAAAGTGCTAATTAATAATGATAATAAAAGTGTCTTGGCCCATTATTATCAGTGGGCAGGCGGTGGAGGGGTGGAGGTAGGGGAAGAATTGCTGTTTTTAGTGTCACTTACTCAGTCGAAGGGTGGCCTTTGAAAGCTGGCAGAGGGGACAGGAGGCTGGGAGTGGGGCCGAAGGGGTGTTCCTGTCTCTTTATGGCAGATTCCTCCTGAGAGTGCTGGGGGATGCTCGGAGGCGTGACAGGCTGGTAGATGCACGGGTGCTGTGTGAGGCATGCCTCTTGCTTGTTCTTTAAGCCTCTTGATTCCCTCCAGAGCTGGTGGGTTGCTGCTTGCCTGGTGGCACCTGAAGGAGGTGAAAGGTTTAAACTTCACACTGTTCCCAAGGGTGATGAAACTGGAGTTCACCTTTTAGACACTGATGAACAGCTTCTAGGAATCTGAGCTCTGAACCTCAGCCACCCATACCCTATGTTGCAGAGAGCCCAGAAGGAGAGGGAGGAATTTGCGGCAAAGAGATCAATAGATGAGGAGCGTGATGGATGAGGAAAGTGAAAGCAAGTGTTAGTCGCTCAGTCGTGTCTGACTCTTTGTGAGCGCAGGGACTGTAGCCCACCAGTCTTCATCTATTGTTTGTTGAATGAATCAATGGGCATAAATAATTTTCCTATAACACAGATATGAATAAATGCTAAGCAGAGGTGAACACAGAGGGAGAGGTGGTCAGCACTGACACTGGGAATCTGAGACTTTAGATTTAGGGGCTTCAGGGGGATGCCCAGGGTCCTCTTGGGGTGAGCCAAAGTGAGGGACCATCCCCTTCAAGCATCTCTCACTGCTTGCCCTTGGCTTCTCCTCGCTCGCCCCTCCCCTTCCCATGGAAGTGGCCTGGGACTAAAAATCAGCCTGGGCAACACCAGAAGAGCTTTGCAGACGAGATTAAAAGCAAATCAAAGAAGAAAAATTGTGGCTCGGTTTATGTCTTCCTAATTAAAACCCCGCCAGTCTCCCTTCTTTTTCTTTCCAGCTAATGTTACACTAACGAGCTGAGTTTAGTGGCATTTATGTAGATAAAAGTCCCAATGATTGATCTCAATGGCTTGTTAAAATTAGTTTCAGTCCACCATATTGATTTAATTCCATTGCTTGAAAGTGCTAATTAATAATGATAATAAAAGTGTCTTGGCCCATTATTATCAGTGGGCAGGCGGTGGAGGGGTGGAGGTAGGGGGGGAATTGCTGTTTTTAGTGTCACTTACTCAGTCGAAGGGTGGCCTTTGAAAGCTGGCAGAGGGGACAGGAGGCTGGGAGTGGGGCCGTAGGGGTGTTCCTGTCTCTTTATGGCAGATTCCTCCTGAGAGTGCTGGGGGATGCTCGGAGGCGTGACAGGCTGGTGGATGCACGGGTGCTGTGTGAGGCATGCCTCTTGCTTGTTCTTTAAGCCTCTTGATTCCCTCCAGAGCTGGTGGGTTGCTGCTTGCCTGGTGGCACCTGAAGGAGGTGAAAGGTTTAAACTTCACACTGTTCCCAAGGGTGATGAAACTGGAGTTCACCTTTTAGACACTGATGAACAGCTTCTAGGAATCTGAGCTCTGAACCTCAGCCACCCATACCCTATGTTGCAGAGAGCCCAGAAGGAGAGGGAGGAATTTGCGGCAAAGAGATCAATAGATGAGGAGCGTGATGGATGAGGAAAGTGAAAGCAAGTGTTAGTCGCTCAGTCGTGTCTGACTCTTTGTGAGCGCAGGGACTGTAGCCCACCAGTCTCCTCAGTCCGTGGAATTCTCCAGGCAAGAATACTGGAGTGGGTTGCCATTCCCTTCTCCAGGCGATCTTCCCAACCCAGGGATTGAACCCGGATCTCTTGCATCGACAGGCAGATTCTTCACTGTCTGAGTCACGAGGGAAGCTTGGATGGGGAGAAGAGAGAAGGAGTTTAGAGAGCAACGAGGAAAGGAGTCTGGGAAGCTGAGTTAAGAAGGGAAAGTTAGAGATCTCTCCTAAATTAAAAAATTTATTAGGCTTTAAAGGAGTCTCCTTGCCTTTGATAAAGCCCTAAGCCCCTGGAAAGGATTCTTCTGGCCCCTCTGGGGAATAAGATGAGAGGATGAGGGAAGAGGGATGGCAGAAATGAAAATGGTGCCTGGAGAGATGAGCCGTGGTTCCAAGACAGCAGCCCTACGAGAGTGGGAGGCAGGGAAGGGCTCCTGCCTGTGGCCAGCGCTCCCCAAAGGCCAAACCTTCTCCACTCACTGCAGAACATCTCGCCAGACCCCAGTCTCTCCGACTCCTGCCTCCAACAAAGATTACAACATGTCGAAGTCCAGGTTCCGTGAACTATGGGTGACTGGCATGTGGGAGCAGTTGCAGACTTATCATTCTTCCTCTGTTGAACTTTATGACCATTTATGGCTTCATCGCTGGCACTTTGAGAGCCAAGAAGGGAGTGAAAAGAGCTTTGAGGTCCCTGGGGAGGTGGTGGGAACAGTGGGATGAGAGACAGATACAGGTTAAGAACATGCAGCCTCTAGAAGTGAGGGATCAGGGACCCAGAGAAATAAGTCAGAAAGTCCACACGAGGGCCCAGCAACCAGAGGGCCAAGAGATGACCTTGACTCAGGCAGGGTTTGGATCGGCCAGTAGCTGCCCCTTCTCTGGCCTGAGCCACTGGGTAGGAATCAGTCTGTTTAAGACAGAGGTCTGTAACGGATGCAGCTGCTGGACCTGGCAATTCTGAACATCATTGTCTTGAATGTAATATCCAAAGATCCATCTGATATAGGCCTATTCCTGGAGGTGCTCTTCATCAAAAGATCTTATGAAGCACTCTCCCCCACTCCCCAAAAGATTAATGGAAAATTCACACTATAGAATTTGAACTATATATGATTTTCTCTACAGTTAACTCAAGCATAATTATACCCAATAATTATACGGTGTAGTTCTGATATTAATTACAGTCCATCCTCATTAAGGAATTAACCAGACCATGTGTGGCTGGGGATGGGGACGAGGGAACAGTTTTTTTTAATGACTTATTCACCATTTTTCTTTTTCCAGGTTATGATGTTTTCTCTCTCCTCCTGTGCTTTGTGCTATACTTGTTCTCCCAGTGATTTGAGTTGGGATACTCTGTTTCATACGTTAAGATTATTATTACTAACCAAAGAGAGTCACCTTTCTCTGTTCATGCTGTTCCTCCGGGTTCACTTAAGAGTCTCTATCAGCAATACGCCTTAGGAAGGGCGCTCCCTCCAATATGATCAGTCAGATGCCAGCTGCTGGCTGTACTTTATCTGGGATTTCTATTTGAATGATCGTAGCTCTCTTTTTCTCACTGCCTGCTCCTCGCCTTCTGCTCCTGTATGCAGCAGAGTGCCCTGCTTTGTGATAGGGTGAAGGGGTTTGAGCTCGACTCATTTTGGGGGAAGAGTAACTTCCAGATTGTGCCCAAGCTTAGAATAGATCGCCTTTGGAAAAAATATGGGGATCCATATGCTTCTTTGTAACACTGTCAGCCTCCCGCCCTGTTTCATCTCAGGAGGATTACTGTTAACTATTTCGTACACGTGTTCGGAGGGGTAACAGTGCACTTGGCTGAGACGCGAATCCTGGTGGGGATCTTCGAAGGAATCCAGCCACTTCTCTGTTTCTAGGTGGAAGCCATGATTCATGTTTTCTAGGGTCTAGAAACCCCGTGGAATGTTGGAGCGCATAATGCCTCCTGTCATCAGCTGGTACCTTCTACAGCTCCTTTCCATTTTGCTGCATCATTTTTTTTTCCTTTTCCCTTTTCCTTTCCCCCTTGCGTGTTTCACTTTTGCTCTCTTCTCCTGCAGCACTAGCTCGCTTGTTCTAGCTGAGGCTGACATGAGAATGGCCAGCTGGTCCCTGTGGAGGACCATGGGAGGGAGAGTGGGCAGCCGGGCCAGAGGGGCCTCTCACCAGGAGGTTGGCATGCTGATGCGATGGGGAACGTGTTTACTTGTAGAGACCTTAGGATTGGCAGCCCCACTTGTCCCTCTTGGCATGGCTCGGGTGGCAACTGGGGATGAAGGTATTTCCAGTTGTAATTTTGGAATAGACAGTCATGGGTTATCCAGTCAGATGGACGGAGCACACGGCAAGGTGTTCCAGCTCAGAGTTCAGTTTGGAAGTCTGCTGGCCTCCAGCCCAGAAGTTAAGACTCTCTGACCGTACTCAGTCGAGAACGCAGTGGATAGGGTCAGGTCCTGGGGGTGGAGGGCTGGCAGGGTACCAGGGCATTCTCATGGGGTTCAGGGACCATTCAATCCTTAGTGCGTGTGTGCATGTTCATGGGTGGCGGCGGGGGCGGGGAGAGAGGGTTTCTGCAATAGCCAGAGAAAGAGAGAATGATTTTAAAATCTCATCCAATTCGGTTCATGAATATGAAAATTGAATTTGCCACTAGATCCAGGAGGTAAATCCTGTCTTGCAGACTGGAGGCAGAGAAGGAGGTCAGAAGCTTGATTAGTCTGCAAGTGGAATCAGAGGTAAGGAGCTGGTGGTGGGTGCAGCTTGAGGCAAGATAGTCCAAGACTCTGTATCCAGAGCCCAGAGGGTATGGGTGGGAAGGGCAGGGAAGCTATGCAGTGGGGTCAGCATGAGTTGATGGCTTAGGGGTAAGCGGCGATAGGCTAGGGTCCTTGAAACGGAATCCCGTGGACCTCTGCAGTGACTAAGGCCGAGGCCCTGGTACAGGATGAGCATAGACAGTATTACAGCTCAGGGGCTTTGAGCACAGGACTTATGGGACCCTGGATGTGGGTGGACCTGGAGGAGCATCCAGATAGGGGTGCAGAGTCCTTCGTGGGGAGAAAAGAGAGAAACTCAGTAACTACAGCTGGGCAAGGGTGTCTGGAGCCGCCCTCCTTGACTCACAAGGGCCTACCAGGTTCACCTCTTCCCACCTCCAAGTCCAGTGACGTTGTGCTGGGAGGTTGTTTGCTTGAAATCAGCCTTGATAAGAGCCAGCCCAGGTGGATCAGAGGTAAAGAATTCTCTTGCTGAGCAGGGGACCCGAGTTCAGCCCCTGGGCGGGGAAGATCTCCTGGAGAAGGAAATGGCAATGCACTCCAGTATTCTTGCCTGGAGAATCCCATGGACTGAGGAGTCTGGTGGGCCACAGTCCATGGGGCTGCAAAGAGTCACGACTTAATGACTAAACAGCAGCAACAGCAGAGAGTACTACTCTGCAGTAAGCACCAAATGCTACAAACCAGGGCTTGTTTCTTCCCGGAGAGCTGGTTGTTAAACATTTAGCTGCTGAGAGGAGAGCCTCTTTGAAGTCTCCCTAATGTCGAGGAGTGGGATGTTGGTGTGGACTTTATCCTGTGCAGTTAGCTTAGAAATGGCACATCCAGAGGCACGTCTGAGTCTGTTTGTGGAGAGAGAGAAGACGAGAGAGGGAAGGGGCTGGCACCGGATCTGACAGCTGCAGAGGCTGTCCCCGGAGGTGTGCTAATGAAGGCCGATGAAAGCAACCGTCCACAGCCCCGCTTTTAGCATCTTGGCCGATCGCCTTGCTCTGGGTGTGGTGTGTGGGCACCATCACCTGCTGCTGGGTAGTGAAAATGGATACAGGCTTGTTGAAAAACTAATTGGCACCTTGTGCCATGAACTTGAACCGTGAATACCCTTTGACCCAATAATTCTCCTCCTGGGAATCTACTCTAAAAAGAAATCCTAAACACTTCCATTGTTTTGGGAATCCCGCGTGACAAAAAAGGTCTTAGCTGCAACTTTATTTAGGCTAGTGAAAAGTTGAAATTAACCTAAATGTTTCACCGTAACAGAATGCTTGAGGAATCTAAGGCATATCTTCTTAGTAGATTATTATGCGGTGATTTAAAAGGATGGGAAAAAAGTTCAGGGAAAGCACAGAAGTGCTTATGATAAGCAGAATACAAAGTTGTAGAGTAGCATTTTTCCATCGTGGCTTTTGGAATACGACTCCCGTGTCAAATATATTCGGGAAGTGCTTGGTGTCCTACGCCCCTCTCAAGACTGCGTGCACATCAACGCTAAGAGTTCTGAGAAGTTCTGTGGCTTAACCTATCGCTTCTTGAACTTATTTACCCCAGTAAATATATTCGGGAAGTGCTTGGTGTCCTACGCCCCTCTCAAGACTGCGTGCACATCAACGCTAAGAGTTCTGAGAAGTTCTGTGGCTTAACCTATCGCTTCTTGAACTTATTTCACCCCAGAGTCCTTTATCCAACCAACATCGATTACCATCCTCCAGCATTAAGGCTCAGCAGAACAGTTTTGGGAAGTAGTGACACACGGAATAGTTAGTTACATTAAAGTGTCCATCAGAATACAGGGAGAAAACAATGACAAAAGGCGAGTAGGGACCGGAGGAGCAATGACTGTGAAAGATTGTTTTTTAAGTCTTCATTTTTTGAGAGTATCTTTGCCAGAAATCCTTTAAAATGCATACCTTTTATTAAAGAATTATATAAAAGCCTCTCTTCAGGCAGGTTTGTCTCTTTCTCTGGTTGATGACATGTAGGATTCAGAATTTGTACTTTCTGCATAATGGATAAAACATTCATACAATCCAGGGGGGTATTTGGCAGGTAAAGAGTCTGATGGCTGGAATTTGATATAGCAGGAAGCCTTTCAGAGTACGAATGTAGATTTGGGATCAATGTACTTCATCACAGCAGAGTCTTAAAAAAAAAAATTAGTGAATACTTCCCTAATAGCTAAAGGTGTACCAGGCACCATCCGAGCCCTTTCCACATATTAACTCATGTAAGACTCACAGCAACTCCACAAGGCAGATACAGTGCTTGTCCCCACTTCACAGACAGATAAGTAAACAAAGCCACACAGAGGTTAGGTGACCTGCTGTGGTTCCAAGCCCCTTGTCTCCAGGGAGCAGATTCTTTATCAACACCCAGAGCTGCCTCCTGCTGAGGGACCAGTGATGATACTGCATCACTAGACAGGATTTCACGGCAGCTGATTTAAGACACAAAGCCATTCCTGCCCTGAGAGCAACGGGACCCTTTCTTCCTGGGTTCGTGAGCTGGGATCGTGTAGGCCCTTTGCTTCCTCTGGTCATATCCACAACTGTGTGCAGGCACACACGAGAGGCGGAAGGGGAGAGGGAGTCTCCAGGCCTGGTCCCCATGCGCCAGGAGCTATTGTGGCTTCTGTAGCCCTTCTTACGGCCGCCGGGAAGGGTCCTGCTTCTTCCTATTCATCCACCCCGCTGACTTTAGTTTTGAATTTTTCTTTAAAAAGGTGTTAGGATGTGATCATATGTCTCTGTGTGCTATTTTTGGATTCCACCATAGACGGGTCAGGAAGCCCATAGTGACTAAGTTTAGAGACCTGTTTCAAATGGCTGAGATGCCCAGAGTCAGAGGGATGGGTTGGAGGACCACTCGGGGTCAGCTCCATTCTCTGTATTCCGGGGTATTTTGAATATCAGGTCTCGGGGGAATCTGGTTGACAGGAGTCACCATTTAGAATCTCGTGTTGTCCCAGATAGGGGAGACAGAGGTGAGGAAACAGGAAAAAGAAATCTGTTCTACATGGGTTTCAAAGGTAATCATTCCAAGGTGATGCGTTTGGGGCTGGCATGTCCTTGCTACAGTAAGTCAGACTGGTTCCTTGCCCTTTACTCCTCTGAGGACACAGGGAGGACCAGCTGGGCACCATTCTCTGAGAGTAAGAGCCTTTCTTACTTAAAATGCTTAAAATGCGTTGTTAAATCAAACCAGGCCCTCTCATCCTCTTCCTTCTAGACTTTTCCACTCTGGATGAAATAACTCTGGAGTCTGACCTCTTTTCACAGGCCCTGCTCTCTAGCCCTTTCTATCACTCTTCCCTTTAGCTCATTGCTGTTCAGTCGCCAGGTTGTGTCTGACTCTTTGCAACCCCATGGACTGCAGCACGCCAAGCTTCCCTGTCCTTCACCATCTCCTGGAGTTTGCTCAAACTCATGTCTGTTGAGTCGGTGATGCCATCCGACCATCTCATCCTCTGTCACCCCCTTCTCCTCCTGTCCTCAGTCTTTCCCAGCATCAGGGTCTCTTCCAATGAGTTGGCTCTTTGCATCAGGTGGCCAAAGTACTGGAGCTTCAGCATCAGTCCTTCCAGTGTATATTCAGTGTTGATTTCCTCGTCCCAGTGTACAGCAAAGCATTAGAACTTTTCTGCAAATCACTTTCACCTTGTTATTCACCCTACATGGACTGGTCATTTCCTATGAGGTTTTATTCTTTTACTCTTTCTCCAGTCTGTAATTCCTCGCTTATTTAATGGTATCATTTCCCTCCTTCTCGTAGGCTTAACACTTTACACTGATTACTCCTGAATGTCATTTGATCTGTTTTGAACCAAATACCCAGTTTGTCAAATTAAAATTTGTATGAATTTAAAATCTGTCCTCTATTTTTACCCCCTGATCAAAGGTGAGTTTGATAGAAACCATTTGTAGAAGGGTCTTCCTTTGAGCAAAACTTCTCTGCAAGTAATACAGTATTAAGATTGTTGGACTGACAAGAAAAATAGGGCCCATGTTATGGTGATCCAGTGTCCTTGAAGAACAGTATCTCAATACCCCACTCCCCTCCCTGCCCTTGCCCAGGAGAAAGAAAAGCATGTTACTGGTGAAGGCCCGCCACTTCCTGGTGAGGCCACTGAATGTGCTAATATTCTTGTTTTTGTCACTGTCTGGGGGGCCTGGTCTGGGCAAGGTTTTGTTTTTTTAACATCACCGTGATTTTTCAAAAATAGTAATATGGTTGAGCAAAGACTCTGAAGAGCAATGGTTGTTGCTTTGGTCCTTGGAAAGAAAGATTCTGTTTTGATAGTTCTTTCATCTCTAGGGAGTTTGCTTGCCGAGCTACGTAATATCTGTAACAGAACTACCCTGGACAATTCCACAGGGACTCTGGGATGATCAAACAGGACTAAACACTAACCGCAGTTAACAAAAGTCAGTAGTCGTGAGTGCTTGTCCTGAGCCAGGCACCGTGCATCATGTTTTGGGTGGTGATTATTTCTGTTAAATCTCATGCATTTCCATGAGTTCCATCCACCAGTCTCTCTCTCTCTTTTTTCTCTCTCTTACCAAGTCCCATGGATTCTCTTTAAGGTATTTACTCTTCCCAGTTGTTCTGCCCCATCCAAGTGGAGGTCCTCACTTCTGCTCACTGCAGCCACGGTTCTCTGGGCTCTTCGGCCTCAGCCCCTCCCTCGGCTAAGCCTCCTGCAGGTGCCCCCAGACTGGCCAGCGGAAGATGCCACTGCCTTTATTTATTTTTGGCTGCACTGGGTCTTTGCCGTTGCCCTGGGGCTTTCTCTGGTTGCAGTGTGCGGGTTTCTCATTGTGGTATCCTTTCTTGTTGAGAACGGACTCTTATCACTCTTCCCTTTAGCTCATTGCTGTTCAGTCGCCAGGTTGTGTCTGACTCTTTGCAACCCCATGGACTGCAGCACGCCAAGCTTCCCTGTCCTTCACCATCTCCTGGAGTTTGCTCAAACTCATGTCTGTTGAGTCGGTGATGCCATCCGACCATCTCATCCTCTGTCACCCCCTTCTCCTCCTGTCCTCAGTCTTTCCCAGCATCAGGGTCTCTTCCAATGAGTTGGCTCTTTGCATCAGGTGGCCAAAGTACTGGAGCTTCAGCATCAGTCCTTCCAGTGTATATTCAGTGTTGATTTCCTCGTCCCAGTGTACAGCAAAGCATTAGAACTTTTCTGCAAATCACTTTCACCTTGTTATTCACCCTACATGGACTGGTCATTTCCTATGAGGTTTTATTCTTTTACTCTTTCTCCAGTCTGTAATTCCTCGCTTATTTAATGGTATCATTTCCCTCCTTCTCGTAGGCTTAACACTTTACACTGATTACTCCTGAATGTCATTTGATCTGTTTTGAACCAAATACCCAGTTTGTCAAATTAAAATTTGTATGAATTTAAAATCTGTCCTCTATTTTTACCTCCCTGATCAAAGGTGAGTTTGATAGAAACCATTTGTAGAAGGGTCTTCCTTTGAGCAAAACTTCTCTGCAAGTAATACAGTATTAAGATTGTTGGACTGACAAGAAAAATAGGGCCCATGTTATGGTGATCCAGTGTCCTTGAAGAACAGTATCTCAATACCCCACTCCCCTCCCTGCCCTTGCCCAGGAGAAAGAAAAGCATGTTACTGGTGAAGGCCCGCCACTTCCTGGTGAGGCCACTGAATGTGCTAATATTCTTGTTTTTGTCACTGTCTGGGGGGCCTGGTCTGGGCAAGGTTTTGTTTTTTTAACATCACCGTGATTTTTCAAAAATAGTAATATGGTTGAGCAAAGACTCTGAAGAGCAATGGTTGTTGCTTTGGTCCTTGGAAAGAAAGATTCTGTTTTGATAGTTCTTTCATCTCTAGGGAGTTTGCTTGCCGAGCTACGTAATATCTGTAACAGAACTACCCTGGACAATTCCACAGGGACTCTGGGATGATCAAACAGGACTAAACACTAACCGCAGTTAACAAAAGTCAGTAGTCGTGAGTGCTTGTCCTGAGCCAGGCACCGTGCATCATGTTTTGGGTGGTGATTATTTCTGTTAAATCTCGTGCATTTCCATGAGTTCCATCCACCAGTCTCTCTCTCTCTTTTTTCTCTCTCTTACCAAGTCCCATGGATTCTCTTTAAGGTATTTACTCTTCCCAGTTGTTCTGCCCCATCCAAGTGGAGGTCCTCACTTCTGCTCACTGCAGCCACGGTTCTCTGGGCTCTTCGGCCTCAGCCCCTCCCTCGGCTAAGCCTCCTGCAGGTGCCCCCAGACTGGCCAGCGGAAGATGCCACTGCCTTTATTTATTTTTGGCTGCACTGGGTCTTTGCCGTTGCCCTGGGGCTTTCTCTGGTTGCAGTGTGCGGGTTTCTCATTGTGGTATCCTTTCTTGTTGAGAACGGACTCTAGGGCATGCAGGCATCAGTAGCTGTGGCTCCCAAGCTCTCGAGCATAGTCTCAATAGTGGCGGCACATGAGTTTAGTGGCTCCAAGGCATGTGAGATCATTCCAGATCTGGGGTCAAACATGTGTGCCCTGCATTAGCAGGCAGATTCTTAACCACTGGACGGTGGTGCAGTGAGATGGACTTACAATCTAGTTGAGGGAGGAATACAGACACCCAAATATTTTCAAAAGGGGAGGAAATGAATAACAGCACAAAGCTACAGTATCAAGGTGGCTAAGTGACACGGGAATTCCATGCCACTTCCTTGAAACCACCTCCTCTTCCCATTTTAAAATGATTCCGAGTCTCCCCACGACCTTATCTGGTGTTCAGGGTTCTCCATACCCTGACTGCAAATGACCTTTCCAGCCTGTCTCCTGTTGCTCCTTCACGTGGATAGTCTGCCATGGCGAATGTGATTCCCTTATTTCCTAGACCACACTCCATGTGGTCCTTCCCCAAGGACTGCACCCACCCTCCTCTACCTGCTTCTGCTCCATGATGTCACCTCTACAGACCCTGCCCCACCGTCAAATTCAGCTCTCTATTCTTCACTCAGTCTTCACCTTTGCATCACTAATGGTGCTCACTGGTAGGTGCTCCATTACCCAGCGTGATACTGTTGCTTTGCGCTGATACTCATTTCCTCTCCTTTTTAAAAACATTTGGGTATCTATCTTCCTCCCTCAACTAGACTGTAAATTCTTTGATGACAAGGGTTGGTGTGTGTCTCTCTCTCTGTGTGTATACCTCTCTGTGTGTATACATATTATTTCTCACAGTATCTAGTCCATAAGAGATATGCAATGATTCTTTAGTCAGTGAAGGGATGCCAATATATAAATGTAGCGCTTGGTTCCCAAGGCTTTAGCTTCCTTTAGATTTATAAAAATATGAATCTTTCTTAGGAAGCAGAGTGGGAGAGAGGGAGGGATACTGAGGCACGTGGAGGGGAGAGAGAGAGAAAGATGGCCTTGTACAATGTCTTGAACAGAAACGCGTGAAATCGGGGCCTTTGATGCTCAATCTACTATTTTCTGGGGCTTCACTTCAAGAATTCAGCCCAGGATCCCCAGATCATTGGGGGAAATAACCAATAGCAGAGTGGCTGGAGCATGCTGCCAAGAAATTACAGTTAGGAGCAGTAATAACAGTGGTGATAACAATGATGATGGTGATGGTGATGACTAAGATGACGTCCTAATAATTAGACAGCAGCTCTGAATGAGCCCATCTCCTGGGTGACAAATCGTCCATGGGGTGTGTAGGAATCTGTTTCCTTTTACTGTTGGAGGGAGATCCCTCTGCTTCCTCTACGGTCATGACCCCAGGCTCCCCAAGCCACAAGGACAGATCCGGAAAGCTGGCCCACAGGCTCCTGACCGGCAGAAGGGAGGAAAGTCCTTTCCAGTTCCTTTAATCTTGACTGAAAATAAAGTGAGGGTCCCTGGGTTCTCCTATAAACGGTAATGATAACACAATTATCATGCAAAACAAAAATTAAGTTTAATGGTGCAAAGCCAGGGTGTACTGGGGAGGTAATTCATATTAATTATGTTTGGATTAAAAGCTTATTTCTTTTGTTAGCATCTGCAAGTAGAAACTTAGCTGTAAGGAAAAAAAATCCGCATATAATTACGGCCTCTTCTGGAGGAGCAGTGTTGGACTTAATGGAGCATCCCTGCTCTCTTCAAGCTCCTGGAGAATGGTAATATTTCACATTTTATGAAACACAGAAGAAATAAATTACAGGTTTAATGATAAGAACTACTTGGGCTCATAATGAAATCTGATTGGCCAGTTAATCCACTGAGACCCTCAGATATGAACCATCCAAAAGGGGTAAAAATGATGAAAAATGAAATTAAATGGAAAAACCTTCACCCGCAGCCTCTTTTGCGGAGGCAGGATGTGTGTTCGGGGGAACAGAGAGCAGGGGAGAAGCCCTGGGGTCTGGGGTGGAGGAGAAACATTGCTTTCCCCAGCTTTGGGGAGAGCAGATGGAGTGAAGGAATTTCCTTTCTGTCTGCCCCCAGCCCCGCTGATTTCCCATGGAAACTAAGCTGGGAGACTTCCCTTTGGGAGAAAGGGAAAGGACCAGAGGAAGAGAGGTGATTTTCTCCTGGTGACAAAGCTCCTGGGACCCCCAGCCCTGCCTTGTCTTAAACAAGAGAGACAAAGACAGGATGAAAGCTAATTGGAGTTGGCTGGGCTAATAACAGGTTTTGACACCCAGGACATATTTTGCTCGGGGAGGAAGTTCAAGGTGTCTGTTTCTTAGGGGGCTAAGTTCTTCCGGGCTTGAGATGCGTTCCCAATGGGGACTTGACACAAAGAATTCATGCAGGGCCAGCTTGGCCTGTACCTGCCCCTCCTTGCCCTGCAGCATCTTGGGAAATAAGCCCACCTGTGTGGGCTCCAGCTCTGTGAAGTCTTTCCATTGCATTCTGAGAGGCAGCGGGGGCACAGCAGAAAGAATTTGGGCTTTGGAATAGGACAGGCCTGGCTTCCAGTTTTTGCTCTGATATTTATTTGCCTGATGACCTTGGACAGAGTACTTATCCATCTCAGGGCCTCATCTGTGATTGGTTCTTGTTTGAAGCTTCAAGAAGAATAATGTATATGAGAATTAAATATGCATAGGGCTGGAGACCTGTTAGATGCTTGGAGAATGAGAACCGTGACCATTGCTACTTCTCCTGTTGGAAGGATGAGAGAAGCTTCTTATCCTGGGCAAGGCCTGCAAATCAGTATGTGCACACAAGTCCATGGGGAAATCAAAGAAATAGCTTCCTAAGAATTTAACAGATCGTCCCAAGGTCTCTGAGTCCTCGAGTCTCTGACGGTGCCATCTCCCGGCCAAGGCATGGTCTCCCTAGATTCCATAGTCTATGAAAGATGCATTGTTAATGTCAGGAGGATGAAACAGGACCCTGCATCTGAGGGAGGCTTCTTGCACACTCAACTCTCAGGTCGCCTGCTGCCCTCATCAACAAGCACCCCACGTCTGTTCGGGGTAGCTGCTTCATCTGGGGTGAAAAAGGACATGAGTGTGGAATGGGGGTGACACTGCAGGCAGGGAAGAGCATTCATGGTGCGAATTCCCCCGGGTCTTTGCCATCTGGTCTCCATGCCTTCCTGGAGGAGGACGGAAAAGTAAATCCCTGCAGCGCCATATTATTAGACAAAGCAGATCTCAGCTCAGGACGTGGCACCATGCACCATGACGGCGCACTGTGTCCCAGGAGTCTCTGAGAGGCCCTGGAGGGCCCTGTGGTTTTCTGGGGATTGCTCGCAAGGCTCTGTGTCTCAGCCCCTCCGAGCTGCTGTTCCTGTGTGAGTTCCTTGGGAATGACCTTCATCTCCCGGGCCTGGGGGTGGGGGGTCTCAGCAGGGCCCGTTTTAATGACCCAAGCTTGGGTGTGATCTGGTCCCACCCCCTTGCTGCACAAATGGGGAAGCAGATGAAACCCATGAACAGTGCCCAGTGCAGGGTCTGCCACAGGCAGGCACTCAATAAACGGTAGTTGTCCCTTTTATGTAAGTAACTTGTCCAAGGTCCCATAATGCCAGGCTGGAAACACTATGGGCTTGTTTTTTCACTATTTTTTAAAAAGACTTTATCTCTTTATAGCAGTTTTAGGTTCACAGAAAAACTGAGAGGAGGTACAGAGATTTCCCAATGTGCTCTGCCCCCACACACGCACAGCCTCCCCCATTATCAACACCCCGGACAGGGCGGTACCTGCATTACAACTGATACCTCCACTGACACGTTATTATCACCCAAAGTCCATCCTTTAAGTTAGGGTTCACTCTCGGTGTGGTACATTCTGTGGATTTGGACAAATGTATAATGGTATGTATCCATCATTATAGTAACACAGAGTAGTTTCACTGCCCTAAAAATCCCCTGGATCTTTCCTACTCATCCTTCCCTGCCCCCAACCCCTGGCAACCACTGACCATTTTACTGTCTCCATAGTTTTTCCTGTCCTAGAATGTCATACGGTTGGAATCATACAGTGTGTTGCCTTTTCAGATTTTCTCTTACTTAGTAACATACCTCTAAGGCTCCTCTGTGTCTTTTTGTGGTTTGATAGCTCATTTCTTCTTCAGGTCAGTTCAGGTGCATCCAACTCTATGACCTCATGGACTGTAGCATGCCAAGCTCTGTCCTCCCCATCCCCTCCTGCCTTCGACCTTTCCCAGCATCAGGGGCTTTTCCAATGAGTTGGCTCTTAGCATCATGTGGCCAAAGTATTGGAGCTTCAGCTTTAGCATCAGTTCTTTCAGTGATTATTCAGAACTGATTTCCTTTAGGATTGACTGGTTTGATCTCCTTGCAGTCCAAGGGACTCTCAAGAGTCTTTTCCAACACCACAGTTCAAAAACATCAATTCTTCAGCCCTCAGCTTTCTTTACAGTACAACTCTCACATCCATACATGACCACTGGAAAAACCATAGCTTTGACTAGACGGACCTTTGTTGGCAAAGTAATGTCTTCGCTTTTTAACATGCTGTCCAGGTTGGTCATATTCTTCCAAGGAGTGAGTGTCTTTTAATTTCATGGTCACCATCTGCAGTGATTTTGGAGCCCAAGAAAAATTTCCATTGTTCCCCCATCTATTTGTCATCTATTCCTCATTTCTTCTTAGTGCCGCGTCATATTCCATTGTCTGGATGCCCAGAGTTTGTTGAATATTCACATAATGAAGGACATCTTGTTTGCTTTTAGCTTTTGGCAGTTATGAATAAAGCTGCTGTAAATATCCTGGTTTGTGCGTGGACATAGCTTTTCAACCCCTTTGGGTGAATACCAAGGAGCAGGATTGTTGGATTGTGTGGTCAGAGATGTTTAGTTTTTTATGAAGCTACCCATCTCTCTTCTGAAGTGGCTGTCCCATTTTGCATTCCCAGTGAAGGGCGTTCCTGTTGCCTCATATTCTCACCAGCATTTGGTGGTGTCAGTCTTCTGGGTTAGAGCTGTACTAATCGGGGTGTGGTGTGTCTCATTGCTTTAGCTCCCAGTGTCTGAGTATCTAATATGCCAAACAACAAGCTAGTACTTTTATATACACTGTCACATTTAATTCTCATCAAAACCCTTAAAGTCGGCGTCATTTAAACTTTGCTGAAAAAAGAAAGGGTTAAATAGATGTACTCATCTGACCAGGTAGCTTGAGGCCTTCTAACTCCCAGTTTGGAGTTCTTTCTACTCTACTACAGCTTTAGGATGGGAGATAACTATTTTCTCTTATTTTTCAAAATAAGTAACTTGCCAAAAGTCCTCTGATGCCTTCTCTCAGTGGACACTTGATCATGTTGCATTTGACCTTCTTCTTCCTTTATTAAACTATAGTCACAGTAACCACAGTCCCTCCTAGTTCTCCCACATCCAGGGAAACACAGCTCACT
>SJYC01059906.1:0-11737 GCA_006408675.1 Madoqua kirkii
GTCGCCGTCGTTGCGTCGCTGCCGTCGTCGCTGTCGTTGCGTCGCTCTCGCCGTCGCGGCCGCTCCCGCGCCCCCCTCCTCCCCCCCCCCACCCTCTCCAGTTCATTGATTGCCTACATCAATAAATAGCCCCCAGCACCTCTCCAGTTTCTCCCTGTCCAATGCTCTGCTTTACTGACTTCATAGCAGTTACCTCTACATGAAACTTTCTTCTTGTTGCTCAGTCGCTAAGTTGTCCGACTCTTTGCAACCCCATGGACTGCAGCACACCAGGCTTCCCTGTCCTGCAGTATCTCCCAGAGTTGGTCAAACTCATGTCCATTGAGTTAGTGATACCATCCAACCATTTCATCCTCTGTCACCCTTTTCTCCTTCCCTTAGATGTTCAAGAATATGAACTCCAAGAAGGCAAGGCATATGTTTTGTTAACTGCCACGTCCACAGCATTGGAATGGTGTGGGCCCGCTGTGGAGTGGAGACTCGCTATATCTTTACAGAATGAAGAAAGTCCAGTCTGTCCCCATGTCCACTGTCAGCTGTGTTTCCCAGTCACCCTCTTGAATTAGTTCCTCTTCTTGCAGTTGTAAGCTCCCCTCCATCTGTGGGAGCTCACATCTTTGCGCAGAGGGAAGTAACGAGCAGAGTAACAGCATGTATTGCCGCTCTACCTTTATTGCCTTGCATGCTGAGTGGCACAGGGCTGGGGATGCCGTCTTCGGTGGCAGTCAGGAGCGATGATCTGGCTGCCAGGACAAATGTACTGCTTTTTCATTAAGGTCCGGGTGTTGGGAGGAGGAGATAACAGATGATGCCAACAAGACATAGGTTTGGACTTGAAGCAAACTTGAGGTGAGAAGGTAGGAAAAAAGAAATCTCCTATGGTTAAAAGGGCTGGAAAACTCTTCTCCCATGGTCCAGTGTGCAGAATATTTTTGCTTAGAGAGAAAATAGCGGCTTTCAGGTTTGAAGAGAGTTGTACTATCACCAGGCTTCCCAGTAAGCATTTGGCTGGGCACACGGAGAAGTGAAACCGCCCACAGAACTCCAGTGGCATCAGGAGATGGGGCAACTAAGGGAGGCAGGTGGGAGCGGAACCCCCTGTGGCTAGAGGGTCACGTGGGTCTCTTGCGTGCTGGAGCTAGACAGAGCCAGGTATGGGGTGAGCACAGCCTCAGAAAGAAGTGGATATGGAATAAAAAGAAGGGAGGGGACTTCCCTGGTGATTAAGAATCTGCCTGCCAATGCAAGGGACATTGGTCCGACCTCTAGTCCAAGAATATCCCACATGCCACGGGGCAAGTAAGCCCGTGTGCCGTAACTACTGAGGCACGCCCTAGGTGTCATGCTCTGCAATGAGGAACCCCTACACCACAGCTAGAGAGAAGCCCTTTCTCTCCAGAACTAGAGAGAAGCCCTTTCTCTCCAGAACTAGAGAAAGCCCGTGCACCTCAGTGAAGACCCAGTGCAACCAACAATAAGGAAAACAACATAAATTTACAAATTACAAAAAAAAAGCAGGAGGGAGGGAGTGATCGAAAGAGGGAGAGGGAGAGAGAAAGAGAGACAGCATCCACTTGGTTTATGATGCCTTTTTCATACTCTGTTCTTGTGAAAATTGCCCAGCTCCTTGAGTCTGCATGAACTTCCTTTTAAGGTTCTGCTTGTATTCATACCACGAATCCCTATTTAATCTCCTGAGAAAGGAAAGGAAAATAAAGATATTTCCTACTAAAAGTGAATCAGTCAAGACTGAGATTTGTAACAGTAGTTGTCAAAGTAGAGGCTTGATGTTTTCCCCTGACAGCAGGAGTAAGTGCAGAAGAAAATACTGCCTGGATCTGATGATCCTAAACCTTTATAATCAGTTGCATATCAATATGTCTGCTGTTCCTTGTAGTGTTTGGTTTTTAATACAGAGTATAATTTCAGTCCTTATTAACTGTCTTCTAACATCTTCTTGATGCATACACTGGAAGAACTTCTTAAAGTGTTGATATAGATAAGCACGTCTCTATATCTACATAGGGAGAAAATCAGAATGAGGCCTGGAATGTAAAAAGTCCTGGCAATGATGCAAGTGATATAAAAGTTGGTCACTGTCTTGAGACTGGCTGGTTAGTATATGAGAAACGTGATCTTGGTGAGCGCTTTGCTATATCTAAGAAAATGGTTGCTCTGGGAATGCAGTTTTGCCCCAGGCAGCAAGCTTTTAAAGATGTCATAACATGAAATAGAGAAACTAAAGAAATATGATTAATGTAGTTATGTAGAAATATTTCTGAAGCGTGTATCCAGATTGACTCCTAAAGTTAAGATTTTGGAGACCAAAGGTGGGCAAAACCAGGTGAGCGTTCCTCCTAAAGAATTCTGTCTTTATTGTATCAATCAGGTTCTGATCAGGAAAATGAACCTAGGTATTTCAAAAGAGGTTATTTAATACAGGGCGTGTATTACAAAGATCTTAGGAAGTCAAAGGGCGGAAAAGGAGAACTGAAGGTAAGTCAGAGATTCGATTTCCAGAACCTAGGATTATAGAGAATGGCCCACAGCCTCGGAAGCTGAAAGCATGGAGGAAACCCTCTCAGAGGAAGGAAGGAAAGGAAGAGAAGTGGCTGAGGGCTGAGAGTGAGGAGGAAGAGAGACACAGAGAGAGATGGAGAAAGGGGAGGGAAAGCAAGGCCTTTCTTCTCTTTTTTCGTCTTGCTTGCTCTGCCAGTTAGGCAAAACCTCACAGGAAGACCACCACCAAATGGACCTGGGGAATGTAGTTTGCAGACTTCCAGCCCCATTATCTCAGAAGGCAGCTGTGGGACTCAGTGTCCACAAGCTCAGTTTTGTTTGGGTTCAGTTTTCTGAAGAGCTTCACAATGACTCATTATTATGAGGCTATTATTCTAGTCTCAATGGATCTTTCAAATAGTTACTTCGACCCATACTTTCCTCTAATCAGGAGTTTGACTAATCAGTGTGATTATTTAAGGCCATGGTACTCTAAAGGAGGGCACATATGAACAAGTTTTCTTGGGTTATTCCAATGCAAGAAAAATGCCTGTGTACAGAGAACTTTTGGGCAGTAAACCTTACTACTGGAAAATAAAAACACCTGAAATCAATCTAAATGTTTAATACTAGGTGATGAGCTAAGAGAATTTTAGTATATTATTTTGGCTATTATGTAGCTGTTACAAACAATAAGTGTTGGCATTATGAAACAAAATCCATTCTTTCAACCCATGTCTATTGAGCACCTAGTATGTGCAGGGCACCGTAATTAATGATTGGCATAAAAAGACAAATGGCACCTGTCTCCTTGTTCTTATGGTGCCCATAATTCCATGGGAGAGATGGCCTTATAAACATGAAACACTGTTTCAAATTACATAAGAAATTAGAATGGCAAATTTTTATGTATCCACATTTTCTATAATGAACATGTATTATATCCATAAAATAAGTGGAGTAAATTCTTATAATACAGTTTTTTACAACTATGTAAAATATATTTGTATGTAATTACTGGAAGGGAGCACAAAATGGTGAAAATAGTTGGATTGGGGTAATCCTGCTGTGATGCTTAGTTTTTAATGCGTTAACTTGGTTACGTTCCCACATCCAGTGATTTCATCAAACAGCAGGGGAGGGGCTGCCATGGAGGTATGTTGCATTAGCTGCGTTAAACATCTCTAATCAGTTGACCTTATGTAAAGGAGATGAGCCTTGATAATGTGGATGGGCCTTATCCAATCAGTCAAAGGCCTTAACAGCAAAAATTGAGGCTTTCCAGAGAAGCTTTGCTTCAACTCCTTTGAAACTAGAATTTAGCATTAAGCCCTGCCTGGCTTTCCAGCCTGCAGGCTGGCCCTGTAGATTCCAGACTTGCCAGCCCTCGCAGTTGTGTGAACCAATTTCTTAAAATATACCGCCTGATTTCATATAGATTATTATCATTTATATTATTTAATATATATTCTTGTATATTATTATATTTTAACATACGCATGTGCTATTTAATATATATTCATATATTGTATATTATATTTCATATATTGTATATATTATTTCATATATACACCTGTAAGAAATGCACACACACACATAAATGTCTCCCATTGGATCTGTTTCTTTGGAGAACCTGGATTGATCCTTTTTTCTTTTAAACAGTCTTTAATGTTGGTTTCCTCATACATCGTTTCTCTATAAATTCTTCTATCCTTACTGTAACTAGACTCCTCTGTGGTTATCTGTTTTCACTCCTACCAGAACGGCTGCCTACATTTGTTCCATAGATTCCCAAAGGCGGCAGGGGCAGGCTATAATGGAGATGAAGGCTGGGCTGTGTTAGTTTGCGTGCTGTCTTCTTTTTCCTTTGAACTGGCCACCGAACAAAGCCACTGCTGCTCTCAGTCTCAGGGCCAGAGCAGTCCCGTGAACTGCTCCATCAGCCCCTCGTTAGATCCCAGAGAGCTGTGCTCCCAGCAAGAAGTGGTTGTCCATCAAGGATAGTCCTTTAGATCAGTGGTCCCCAACCTGTTTGTCACCAGGGACTGGTTTTTTGGAAGAGTTTTTCCCTGAACCAGCGGTCAGGGATGGTTTTGGTTTCACCCATTGCTCACCTCCTGCTGCGCAGCCTGGTTCCTAATGGGCTGTGAAACACTTCTGGTCCCTAACCTGGGGGTTGGGGACCCCTGCTGAAGATGATATGGTGCCGCTTGGCTGAGACCAGCACAGACGTCCTGGGAGCACTGGTGAGTGTGCCAGCCTTGCCAGTCTTTCGTCTCCATCCTGCCTAAATGGAGATGGAGGTGTAACTTCTTGGTGGTCCAGTGGGTAAGACTCTGTGCTCCCAATGCAGGGGGTCCAGGTTTGATTCCTGGTCAGGAAACTAGATCTTGCATGCCTCAACCAAGAGCCTGCACGCTGTAACTAAAGACTGTGGATGCTACAAAAAGCCCTAAAATGGCCAAAAAGAAAAAAAAGTGACAAAGCATAGTCTGTATCTCTTGAGAGGTATGAGCACTGTCAAAAGGGGACAGGCGCTGGGGACAGAACACTGAATGTCAGTCCCAACTACTTCCTGGCTGTGTGACTTTCCCCAGGTTACTTAACCTCTCCCCAGTGAAATGGGGATCCTTACTCAGCCCAGCCTCCAGGGCTGTGGTGAAGGTGTTCAAATAGAATGTGAATTTTCTGCCTCGTAGCAGGGGGTCCCATAACCAGTAATCACTATGACTATATCCCTGAGCGTGGTGGCAGACTTGGGAAAGATTCGTGATGCATGTCAGCCACCCACGAAGTAGAGACTCTGGTCCATTCTCACTTTCCAGATCTGTCTGAGGGTAAAGAGATCACTGGCAAAGCACACCAAATCCTCAAAGGAAACATGGATTTTTTTTTTTTTTTTTGGCATTTAATGTCATAACTTGTTAGTAGAGATAATCGACTCTACAAATAAGTAGAGATGATTTACCATCACCCAGAATTTTTGATTTTGCAAAATTTCCTCTTTGGCAAGAAGGCATTCAAAAAGTAAATAAGTAGTTTTCCCCAGCCCTCTCTGCTTGGCCTCTTATTTACAATTATCTTGAGCAGGTGCCTATTTGCACTCCACCATCCAGATTCTCCAAGGCTAAGGACTCAGTTCTAGGCAGCTTTCACATACCTGCGTGTGGATTATCCACCTAGTGAAGCATCTGCCAGGGAAGTTTTAATCCCAACCCGGCTCTCTCCTAGCACCTTCTCTCCTTACCCTCCCTCCTTCAGCCCTCGCCCAGCTGATGTGTGCTTAGGAAATGCAAACTAATTTTAAAATTCGCTAGAGCAAAACATGATTAGAATGGCTAAGTCTGCTGCCAAAAATAAAATCAGCTAATGCACTTCGTATATTTAGATTTCCAAAATTAAGTTGCAATGATGCTTAGTTCCTCCAAAGTTTGGGTTTTCTACACATCGCCCCCCATCTCAGTCAAATCCACTCTTGTCAACATGCGTATCCCGTCCCTTAGATCTCAAGCTTGACCACCATGCCGCGTGGTCTGCTAACTGACCCAACTTCTTTCTGCCAGCGATAAATGAGGTTCTCTTGTAAATGGCATCACCTCTTCCATAACCCAGGGTGGTATTTTTACTCTCTCATCCTGCTGCAGTGAGGTCACAAACCCTGATGAAGATGATGGAGAAGAAACTCCTCTGTGTTGGGGAGAGGGAAGCAACAGACATATCTGCTCTGTCTCAGCCAAGGCTCTCCCATGCTTCAGCCTTTCTACCAAGCCTGGCCAGACAGTGAGCAGTCCAGCTGGGGAGAGGGGCCCCAGTGAAGCCAGATGCTGTGTGCTAGGTCACTTCAGGTGATTCTTTGCAACCCTGTGGACCATAGCCTGCCAGTCTCCTCTGTCCATGGGATTCTCCAGGAAAGAATACTGGAGTGGGTTGCCATTTCCTTCTCCGGGGGATCTTCCAACCCAGGGATTGAACCAGCATCTCTTACATCTCCTGCACCGATAAGTGGGTTCTTTACCACTAGCACCACCTGGAAGCCCGATGGTAGCAAAAGAGATACAATCAGGCCTCAAAGATATGCTGCTGCCTTCAAGGAGCTGAGTCTCTTTGGAAAGACCAGATTAGCCTTGGTAGCATGACACACGTTACAGAATAAAATTAATTGTGGAATGGGGCCCATAGACTCCAAGGAGGAACTCCAGGGAGTAATCATCAGTAAGGACTGGGTTCATTTTCATGAGGGAGGAGGCACCTGAGTTAGGAACAGGCTGCTGCTGCTGCTGCTGCTAAGTCGCTTCAGTCGTGTTCAACTCTGTGCGACTAGACCATGGGAAAAGAGGGGAGCATTTCCAGTGAAAGAATCAACTGGAATACATGTACAGGAGTGAGCAAGACCTGGTGTGAACCATAAGAGAAGTCAACCTGGCTGGAATAGCAGCTCTGCAGAATGGACTTGATGGAAATGCAGGTGTGCTAAGACTCTGGGTTGCAAGCAATAGAAAACAATCTGATCTGCTTTAAGAAAAAGGGGGGAATTTATTTTAAGGCTGCGTGCGTGCGTGCATACGTGCGTAGGTGTGTTTGTGCTCTGAACTGTGCCCGATTCTGTGACCTCATGGACTGTATATAGCCTGCCAGGCTCCTCTGTCCATGAGGTGCTCCAGGCAAGAATAAAGGAGTGGGTTGCCATTTCCTCCTTCAGGGGATCTGCCCAACTCAGGGATGGAACGAACCTGCGTCTCTTGCATCTCTTGTATCAGCAGGCAGATTCTTTACCACTGTGCCACCTGTGAAGCCCCATTTTAAGGCTACAAAGAAGCTTTATGGGATCTGAAACAAGAAGAGTACAGTTCATCACATTTGAACTTGGACGTATTAATATCATTTATGGTGAATTTTTATTCTTATAATTTTACTACTCCATCTTTCCTAGCTTATTTTTTTTAATATTTCCTTACATTTTGTCCTCCTTAAAAAAGAGACTCATTTGGATAACACATTTTGTATGTTTATATTTTCTTTGTTTCTCCTTCTGTTGACTATCAGTGGGTATTTCTTATTCTTTTAACATTAGGAAAGGACCCCAGCATCTTCTCTTGTAACCAACACAAGACTTCCTTTCCGTGGTGTTGAAATTCAGCCTTTGTGTGAATAAAGGAGAGTTCAATGCTTTGTAATGCCTCCTACTTCATTGTTAGCTAAACTTGTTAGCAAGTTGACTCTAAAATTATAATGATTTAATTGTAGGATCGCCACTTGTTTATACTTTACATCAAAAGACAGCTTTGAGTGTATCACTCTTCTGCTCAAATTCCCCAAATGATGCCCAATCACCATATAAATTTAGAGGAGAAAAAAAAGAGAAGAGGAACGGGGTGAATTTAAGTATTTGAGGGGGCCTCGTGGGACTGAAGGATTCATGGAGTGCATGGAAAATCTTTCCAGGACCCTGGAGGCCCTTCCTGTGCCTCTTGTCTCCACTTCTCTGAATCTGTTTTTCTTTTCTTGGGGCAGATTATAATCCTTGTCCTGAGCATCTCCTTTTGAAGGAGGAAAGGAACAGGCTGAGCTGACTGTATCTTGAAAAAGAAGGAAACCTCATCTTGCACTCTCAGTGAGCTTTGGACTATGTGCCTGTTAGCCATGGGGATAACATGCCTATGGCCGAACTGGCCTCTTGGGCTGATAAACACCAGATTCCATACCAAGATTTCCCATCACCAAAAAGAATGCAATAACCCCCTATGTAGTCAACCACCTTTGTAATCTTTAGGCACTCATTGGTGTAGGCTACAGTGTATAACCAGCTGCCCTTCTGATTATGAATCATGGCTGTAACCTGAGTGTATCTCCCTTTAACACTTTCCAGGCTAAATTTAAGGAATTTGGGGATGTGAGCTTGAGCAGTACACTTAAGGTGTATAAAGTTTTCACAAAAGTTGGTAGGGGTCCTTGGCTAGGAGACTCTGCCTTGGGCCCGCCACTGTAATAAACTGCACCCCACCATCTGCATTGTCCTCATGAGTGAGTTTGTTTCCCAGAACTTTTGGCTGCTGCTGCTGCTGCTGCTAAGTCGCTTCAGTCGTGTCCGGCTCTGTGCGACCCCATAGACGGCAGCCCACCGTGCTCCTCCGTCCCTGGGATTCTCCAGGCAAGACCAGTCTCCTGGCTGTCATGCTGTGTGCGGTCAGTCATGTCCGACTCTTTGCGACCCCAAGGACTGTAGCCCACCAAGTGCCTCTATCCACAGGATGTTCTAGGCTAGAGTAGTGGAGTGGGTTGCCATTTCCTTCTCCAGGGGATATTCCTGATCCAGGGATCAAACCTGCGTCTCTTGTGTCTCCTTCATTGGCAGGTGGGTTCTTTACCTGCTGAGTCAGCAGGGAAGCCCAGCTGGCTGTTATTCTGCCTCAGTTCCAAATTCCTGGGAGAGACGGAGAATCCAAGTAGTCTAGATCTAGTCCAATCGGTTATGGTGGGGTTGAGGGGTTACCTCGTGCAACAGAAACCAGGGAGGCTGGTGCTTCTCCCTAGGGCTGGGGAGTAGGGCAGCCCTAGGAAAGAAAAGATTTGGCAAATGAATAACATGTCCTAAGACAGGCCTCCTGCCACTGAGTGCTTCCAGTCTTGGAGGAAAACCAGGTTGAATTATTTCAGTTGGCTGAGGTTCTAGAGGGTTACCTCACTTTCTGTGAATAGTGAAAAATGCAGATTTTTGTTTATTTTTTTTAGTTATTTACTTGGCTGCAGTGGTCTTAGGTGTGGCACATGGGATCATTTTTCTGGTTGCCACGTGGGAGCTCCAGTTCCCTGACCAGGGATTGAACCTGGGCCCTCTGCATTGGGAGCACAAAGTCTTAGCCACTGGACCACCAGAGAAGTTCCCCAAAATGCAGTTTTAAAGCAGAGGAAATGATCACTCATTTATGCAAAGGATTATTCACTTTGGGGGAGATATACCAGGATTCCTTTCCACTTCGAGTGGTATTTTTTTCCATTATGCCTCTCATTATGCCCATCTTCTCTGTAATGTGTCTGGTTCCCGTGATGCAGGGACCGTCCTTCAGTGGGATCCAGGAACCCTCCCTGCCATTCTCAGTGCTGGCAGGACCTGGGAGGGAGGGATGCTCACAGCATTTGGCCAACAGCTGCCCGACTGGAGAGATCGCGGGCTTCCTTAAGGGCAGGGCCAGGCCCTCGGCTCCTTTGTCCTCATCCAGCGTCTGACTCAGTGCTGGTCACCCGGCCAGGCTGACACATGCTCGTGGAGCCGAATGAATAAAGCCAGTTTCCAGATATAAGCAATTCCTAGCCAAGGAGTAGCTAAAGGAAAATACAGCTTTATTGTAAGTAAAGGACATAAGAAGTCCTTTCCTGCAAAAACATTGTATGTGGCACTGCTTCTCCTGGTCTTGCCAGCAGTGGCTCTCAGAGGCTGGATAGCCCCAACTCCTGCTCAGTGTCAGGGAACACTTGCACTTGCTCTACCTCAAACAGGACCCTGAGACCTTCTTTACATCCCCTTCCCAAAGGGGAGGCTTGTGTCAAGCAGACCCAGGTGCCACCACCTCCCTTTGGGAAAGGCAGGAAGCCGGCTCCCATCCCTGGAGAGAAAAGCCTCATCCCCTTCCTGGAGGCTTTGAGGATGCCGCAGGAACCAGGAGGAGGGATCGGCCACCTTCCACCTGCCAGCCCTCCAGGGTTCAGCCCTCCAAACAGAGCCCGATGTGAAAGTCTGTCCCGAGGATGGCCCACCCCAGCGAACTCTGGGCCTTGGATGCGGAGAAGGCGACAAATGAGACAAAATGAAAAAATATAATGATGCATATTATATTAATCATCCTCCCGTTTTCTGACACCATAAATCTTCTCCTTAAACTCCTTGGTGGTGATTGCATCATCTCCCTCTGCCCGAAACAGCACAGATTAAGATAAAGTGATGGTGCTGTGTCAAAGAGAGCTTTACTGCCACACTTGGGATACAAAGAGAGAGGTTAATTTATCATCACTGGGGAAAACTGACAGAAGAGAGATATACTACCGAAAGGGGATTTAGCACAGGGCCAAGAAACTTCACACTATTTTTACCATCTGTCACATGCTCTAATAAAGCAGGGCAAAATATGAAGAAAGGAAAAATGAACTATCAAGCACTGATGTAATGCAGCCCATAAATCTAATTTAATTACTTTGCATGGAGACAGGTCCTCGCTCTGTGTGAATATACTGGATTTTCTTGGCAACTTAACAACTAAGTGTTTTAATAACATCACACTATAATTTATTCTGCTTGAAACACAAAACCCCTTTTGTGAGAGTTTCATTTTTGAGAACTGTTAATTTTTTCGGCTAATGTCAAAACTGGCATAAATTCACATGTGAACTTGAAGCCTGACTGTGAAAAAGGCTTAGGTTACTGCCTGCCTTTTTATTGTCGGCACTTTTTCCCCCCTTCTGCATGCATTAGAAATAATTGGGCTTTGTTGATGACTTAGGTGAGGAGAGTTGTCTTGCAATTAGATTTTAATATAATGACAAAGGGTGTGTGAGAGGGAAGTCTTTGTAACATATAAAGAGGTAAGAAAATGCAATGGGAAAAAAGAAATTCCTCATTTTCCAGCAGAACAGCCAAACCCCAAATGCAGTATTCCTGGAACCAGGCAGTCCCCAGGACCCTGAGAATTTTACTCTGGAGGATGTTAAGATCTCAGGGCTAAAGGGACGCTGGGAACGCAGGTCTGCCCTAGAGGGAGCCACCGGGAGCAGAAAATAAATCAAAAATAAAATTAATATTCATCGGGTGTCTTCCCGAATTTGGATGCAGTTACAGAAATTATTGTTAATAATGAAAGCCATATATCAAAGGTTATAAAATTCATCTGTGCTAGGACACTATTTTTTTAGGCTTTGTTCTGAACCATTAAAGATGACATATTGCATTTGTGTGCCTCTGTGTATAATAAGATACATTTAAGTGTGATTCTAACCTAAACTGGCAATTTTGGCATTGAACCCGAGTTCTTAAGTGGGGGCTGTGACACTGTTGTCCAGAGGAGGTTGACTGAACTCATCCATTCTCTCATGACCTCACTGGTAGGGCAGGATGGATGGGTAATTAATTTGTTAGATCATAAGTGATTCATGTTAGGAAAATAAAACTCTCAGTCTCTTGACAAATTCAATTGAAATATAATGGGGGGAAAAGGGTAAGAAACACCCCCCCCCGCCCCTCGCCCCGCCA
>SJYC01059907.1:0-10662 GCA_006408675.1 Madoqua kirkii
AGCTCTCACATGGAAAGAAAACCAAAAATATCAAGATATATAATCTGCTGAAACTCATTTCTTTATGCCTTCAGCAACACTTAATAAATCCTTACTATATGGAAGTCTCTCTAGGACATACTTTGGGGACATTCGTAGTCTGGCAACAGAGATACAGTTGACAGAAAAAAAAAAAATCTACATTTAGTACATTCTGAGAAGGTTTAGCCTGGTGGGTGATATTGGTAAGGTCCATGGCAAGGATAGAGACAGAGCTGGTTGTGGTGTGGACCTTGGATAAAACAGAGGTGATTCATCTGGAAAATTCTAACAAGTATTAAATCCATCAGGAAATGGGCCACATACACATATTGTTGAATATTTATTGACTGTCACTGGAGTTTTGCTATATGTTAAATATCTAGATGGATTCAAGGACCTTGAGGCCAGGAAACTGAGGTGCAAAGTTTTTCAGAGAAGTATTTTCAAATAAATTTCCCCTCATGCTTTTTTTTTTTCTTTTCTGAAGTTCTTCCATTCCCCTGTTCAAACTTGGAAAACGCTCAATTCTTGTGGTTTCTTGTTCTGTTGAATTTGTGTGGGAGAAAAATGTCCAACCTTGAACTCTGAATGAAGCTCAGTGTGCAGAGTGGTGGTTTTCAGCTGTGCTATTTCAAATGCTCTCATTGGTATTTTTAAAGACTTCCCACATATTCGGTTACTGACCTGGGGCCTAGAAGAGTGAACATTAAAAATTAAAAAAAAAAATCAAACCACCAGTATTTACTTATGAAATGACTTGGTTATAGCCCAACAATCCAACAGCCTTAAAATTAGTGCACAAATTGAGAGTTTGAAGAGTTTCTCTTTTGGCATTTTGATTTCCTCATCTGAAAAATGGGGCTATTAATACCTACCTCCTGGGGTGATTGTGAGGATTAAACACGCCTACGGAGGTGTAGCACCCAGGGAGCTAAAATGATGGTTGCAATTATTATTTTATTATTATCATTTTGATTTTCCTCCCCTTTCCTTCTCTTCCTCTTGGCATTTCTAACCACCCCCTCTCCCATCTCCCCCTCCCCCCACCCCTATAAAGTACATTTTTTTACAGACCTGCTAGAATCCATTTCATTCAGCCTCCCTCTTCTGGCCCAGCTGCACACTGCAGCTATGTCACTTAAAACATACACACACACACTTTAAAATAGGAAATATTAAAAAAAAAAAGTCAGGTGGACCCAGGCTGTTTTCTGGAAAGGAACCTTATGAAGAAACCACTGGGCAGAAATAAAAAGAGTCCAAGCCCTGTGCCTGCTTGGCAGCAAAAGAAGAAATTGCAAAGGAGCCCAGGTTCTCAGAAACCCAGGAAAGCCTTTCTGATAAAGGTGGGTGGGGAGAGAGGACCATCCAAGGAAGTAAAAAGCCAGCAAAATTGATGGCGCTGCCTCCTTTTATCGATAACTGTTAGCCCAAGTGCCCGACACAAGGTGAACTTGACCTTTCCGATAAAACAGTTGTGCTTGAACTCTCTGCGCTGCTCTGAGGCTCTTCATATTCTTCTTTTAACAGGTACCTTGCTTTAACCTTGCTGGTCAAGATGACAGATCATTTACATGAACAGATTCTGTGGGAACGCTGTGGGTCGAAGCTGGCAGTGCATTAGCGCCAGGTGACCGGGGACAGCCGAGAGTGAGGACTTGAGAAGCCCAAAGAGCCGGCACCCACGAGGAAGGAGGGAGGTTTCCAGCAAACACCTTCAGACCTCACTGGTCCCTGGTATGGCACCGAGAGAAACTGAGCCACATAGAATCTTAAAAAACTGCCTCTGCATCTTCCCGGTTCCTTGTGAGTGTGTAAGTTTTGCTCACTCATTTATTCATTTAGGCATCCAACATTCAGTGCATCCTTATTGCATGCCAGGCATTATGATGAGTGGTGAGGATGCTAGGAAAGGACAGTTGGCTGTGCCCTCAAGATGCATTGAGTGGAAGAAAGGACACTGACCCAGACTCCCTTAACTACAACATGATGGAAAAACCACGATATGATTGGAATCTGAGCAAAGTTCTGCAGGAGTGGAGGAGACCCTCCACCCACCAGAAAAGTTTCCTTCTTTCTTCTTCTTTTTAAATATTTGCGTATTTGGATGCACTGTGTCTTACTTGCAGCCTGTGGGATCTTCCGTTGTGGCATCTAGTTCTCTGACCAGGGATCATACCTGGGCCCTCTGCACTGGGAGAGAGGAGTCTTAGCCACTGGACCCCCAGGGAAGTCCCCCAGGGAAGGTTTCTAAGGGTATCTTTGGAGCTGGAGGTGGAAGCATGAGCCATGTTTGTCCCAGGGGTAGCAGTAGGAGGAGGAGCATTTCTGGTGGAGAGCAAAGTGTAAGCGAAGGTTAAGACACTGATCGGTCAACAGGGGACCAAACTGGTCATGATGGCTTAGGGGCTGCTGTAGTCTGTGATGTGCTATTATGTGAGCTCACAGGCAGGGAGGAGTTGAGTGAAAGAGCCAGTGAATTACTAGCTGTCCAGTTGCCTGGACCTTGTTCTTCAAGCCCAAGGGTCCAAGGAGCAGAAAATGAGAAGCTCCGCTTGGTTCTGCCCATCTGCACAAGCACTGGTTTTAGAAATTCTTGTCAATGTCATCTGACCTCCAGAAGGAGACACTGAGGGTTAGTGGCCAAGCTTGACAAGTGTCCCTTTGGACAAGGAGGCATTGGTTTGGATGTGCCTGGAGAAACTGTAAGTTCCTACTCTTGGCCAGTGTATTCCTGCCAATCAGATCAAAGCACTTGGTTGAAGCCTCACCTAGATGTCCTCGAGGAGACATCATGGTCACAATGGACATTTATGGAATACTCACGCTGGGCCACCATCGGTCTAAGTGTCCGCTGAGTCCTCACAGCATACCAAAGAGTAGGTCTATTGTCACTTAACCATTTTGCCAAGGAAGAAACTGGCATTGACAGGTGGGGTGCCTCACCCAAACACACACAACTCATGAGCAGCAGATCACCACTTTGACCAGCCCGGAGCCTGTACTGTTAACCAACTTCCTACATCCACCTGAGAGAGTGAAACCACCAGGACAACTTAATAGCCAGATGCTTCCTTTATGTCCATCATCGCAGGGGTCATCAGCATGATGAGAGACAGGCATCATTTTGCCAGTGAAGGAAACAGGCTCAGAAAGATTAAGTAACTGATTGTCAAATGGTCAGTAAGTGACGGAGGTGGCGTTTCCGCTCAGATGTGCTGGAACCGCAAAGCTGATGTCCTTTTTCCACTCTTGCATGCTTCATTTCTAAGAAAGAATCTCAGTAGATGCTGCATCTTTCCCTGCCATTCAGGGAGTCAGGCATATCACTGAACAACTGCTTCCCTTGGGAATGACCATCCAGGGAATCCCTCTTTACTCCCTACATGGACTGCATTTACTGTGAGTGGGAAGTGAGTCATAGATATGGGGAAGCTTATTTTTATAGGACTCAAGAGCCAAAGTAGAGTTTTTCACCTGTGGAGAAGGAATATTCTTCAGCTACTGTTAGGTATAAAAAGCAGAGACGTTACTTTGCCGACAAAGGTCCGTCTAGTCAAGGGTATGGTTTTTCCAGTAGTCATGTCTGGATGTCAGAGTTGGACTGCAAAGAAAGTTGAGCACTGAAGAATTGATGCTTTTGAACTGTGGTGTTGGAGAAGACTCTTGAGAGTCCTTTGGACTACAAGGAGATCCAACCATTCCATACTGAAGGAAATCAGTCCTGAATATTCATTGGAAGAACTGATGTTGAAGCTGAAACTCCAATACTTTGATCACCTGATGTGAAGAACTGACTCACTGGAAAATACTCTAATGCTGGGAAAGATTGAAGGCGGGAGGAGATGGGGATGACAGAGGATAAGATGGCTGGATGGCATCATCAACTAAATGGACATGAGTTTGAATCAACTCCAGGAGTTGGTGATGGACAGGGAAGCCTGGTGTGCTGCAGTCCATGAAGTCTCAAAGAGTTGGACACAACTGAGTGACTGAACTGAACTGAACTGTTAGGTAGGCAACTCTGATGGTAAGTTTAGAGAAAGGATCAGCAAACATTTTCTGCAAATGGCCAGATAGCAAATATTTCAGTCTTTGCAGGACATATAGGTGTCTTATACATAATGTCATGTGTCTCTGCCATAGCTATTCCATTCTGCATGGCAGTGCAAAAGCAGCGATGGATGATACGTAAATGAATTAGCGTGGCGATGATCCAATAAACCCTTATTTATGGATGCTGGTGTGTGAATTTCATGTAATTTTCATGTGTCACAAAATATTCTTTTGATACTTTCCAACTGCTAAAAAAATGTGAAAACTATTTTTTTCTCACAGGCCAGTATGGAAACTCACTGTGGACTAGATTTGACCCATTGGTTGTAGTTTGCCTGGTTTGGTTTACAAAATTTATTCTGTACTTTTTAAAAAATCTAGTGTGTAAATCAAAATGCAAGAGACATCTCTTATAAATCCTTTAAATAGTCATTTCTGTTTTTGGAAAATCAGTGCTTCATTCATTGAGTCCTTTGGGGACTTCCCTGGTGGTCTAGTGGTTAAGAATCAACCTTCCAATGCAAGGGATGCATGTTCAATCCCTGATCAGGGAACTAAGATCCCGCATGTCAAGAGGCAACTAAAAACACACCACAAAAACCAAGACTGCATGCTCTGAAGCCTGCACACCATAACAAAAGATCTTGAGTGCTACAACTGAGACCCAATGCAGCCAAAAAATAAGTTAAATTCAGTTCAGTTCAGCTCAGTCACTCAGTTGTGTCTGACTCTTTGTGACCCCATGAACCGAAGCACACCAGGCCTCCCTGTCCATCACCAACTACTGGAGTCCACCCAAACCCATGTCCATCGAGTCAGTGATGACATCCAACCATCTCATCTTCTGTTGTTCCCTTCTCCTGCCCTCAATCTTTCCCAGCATCAGGGTCTTTTCAAATGAGTCAGCTCTCCGCATCAGGTGGCCAAAGTACTGGAGTTTCAGCTTTAACATCAGTCCCTCCAATGAACACCCAGGACTAATATCCTTTAGGATGGACTGGTTGGATCTCCTTGCAGTCCAAGGGACTCTCAAGAGTCTTCTCCAACACCACAGTTCAAAAGCATCAGTTCTTCGGTGCTCAGCTTTCTTTATAGTCCAACTCTCACATCCATACATGACTACTGGAAAAACCATAGCCTTGACTAGAAGGACCTTTGTCGGCAAAGTAATGTTTCTGCTTTTTAATAGGCTGTCTAGGTTGGTCATAACTTTCCTTCCAAGGAGCAAGCGTCTTTTAATTTCATGGCTGCAGTCACCATATGCAGTGATTTTGGAGCCCAGAAAAATAAAGTCAGCCACTGTTTTCACTGTTTCCCCATCTATTTCCCATGAAGTGATGGGACCGGATGCTATGATCTTTGTTTTCTGAATGTTGAGCTTTAAGCCAACTTTTTCACTCTCTTCTTTCACTTTTATCAAGAGGCTCTTTAGCTCTTCTTCACTTTCTGCCATAAGGGTGGTGTCATCTGCATATCTGAGGGTATTGCTATTTCTCCTGGATTCAAAACCTTTGAGTCCCTTGACTACACTTGCACCCTGGAGCACACAGAAAGACAAAATCACACCCTGCTGAGGATAAGTTGACACTTTCTATACAAGACAGACTGAAGTTTTACAGTGACGTCTGGGATGATGTTGACCACTTGCCTCCAGGTGTTTGTTCTAGGGGAACATTCTGTCTGGAGGGTTCATGATTCCAGATAAAGTGTTGTCTGGCCAATCTTTAGATTGATTCACAATATCCCCCTTGGTATCAAAGGCCCCATCTTCTCATTAAGGACCTCACACTCATTTGCAAGGTTTTCCTCCATCTTTTTCAATCAAGATTGGAAAGATGCCATCTGTGAAAGTCATCCCGTTGCTCCCAGGGGAGCTGCAGCTGCTCTCGGGGTCCTGTCAAAGAAGAAATGCCGACAGCTGAAGGACCCCAGTCTTGAGATAGGTGAAAGAAAGAGCAAAAGCTGGAATTGGGGGTGTATGTCGCACAGCAGCATCTCCAGCTATGCCTTCTTCCGCCCATTCTTCAACATCCCCCAATGATGGGCATTTTCTCTAGAATTCAGTGAGCTGAAGACTACATCGGAGAAGGCAGTGGCATTCCATTCCAGTACTCTCACCTAGAAAATCCCATGGATGGAGGAGCCTGGTAGGTTGCAGTCCTTGGGGTCACGAAGAGTCGGACACAACCGAGCGACTTCACTTTCACTTTTCACTTTCATGCATTGGAGAAGGCAATGGTAACCCACTCCAGTGTTCTTGCCTGGAGAATCCCAGGGACCGGGGGGAGCCTGGTAGGCTGCCGTCTATGGGGCCTCACAGAGTTGGACTCCACTGAAGCGACTTGGCGGTGGCGGCGGCAGCGGTGGCGGCCGCGAAAGACTACATTCCATAGCAATGGTTTTATTATCTCAGCATCAACAACCCCCCAACCCCTCCCACACCACTTTTGCCACTGCTTTCTTGTTAACACAAAAGAAGGGAGAGGACGAGCCTTCTTGGACCCTGGTGTCCCTGGTAAAGACTTGCCCTTGCATCTGGTCCCATCACTTCCTGGGAAATAGATGAGGAAACAGTGGAAACAGTATCAGACATTTGGGGGGGGGCTCCAAAATTACTGCAGATGGTGACTGCACCCATGAAATTAAAAGATGCTTGCTCTTTGGAAGAAAAGTTATGACCAACCTAGATAGTATATTCAAAAGCAGAGACATTACTTTGCCGACTAAGGTCCATCTAGTCAAGGCTATGGTTTTTCCAGTGGTCATGTATGGATGTGAGAGTTGGACTGTGAAGAAGGCTGAGCACCGAATGACTGATGCTTTTGAAGTGTGGTGTTGGAGAAGACTCTTGAGAGTCCCTTGGACTGCAAGGAGATCCACCCAGTCCATTCTGAAGGAGATCAGCCCTGGGATTTCTTTGGAAGGAATGGTGCTAAAGCTGAAACTCCGGTACTTTGGCCACCTCATGTGAAGAGTTGACTCACTGGAAAAGACTCTGATGCTGGGAGGGATTGGGGGCAGGAGGAGAAGGGGACGACAGAGGATGAGATGGCTGGATGGCCTGACAGACTCGATGGACGTGAGTCTGAGTGAACTCTGAGAGATGGTGATGGACAGGGAGCCCTGGCGTGCTGCGATTCATGGGGTCACAAAGAGTCGGACATGACTGAGTGACTGGAGTGAGTGAATGAGTCTCTTCTGCAAATGCCTCTCCTCTTCCCACTAAGGGAGACGTGGTCAGGGGATTCATCTCAGGTCAGAATCTGATTCTGTAACCGGAGACTCTCTTTCTTCTGGACCCCACTCTTGTCTCTGCCCCAAGGTGGGCAGTATTGAGGGACAGGCAGGTGGGGTCTGAGGCACCAGGAGTGAGTGATGAAAGATTTGAGCCTCCGGGACAGACTCAGGAGTGTGGCTAACTCCCCTGGTTTCATGAGCCAAGCATATTGCTGAGGGTGAGGTGGGGATATTGGTCCTGATCACATATGGGTCATGGGTGAGATGGTTGTAGCAGAAAACGAGGGAAAGAAGGTCACCTTGGGTCAAATCCCCTGCCCCAGTTGTCCCTGCCTCTGGCTGCCAAGTCTCTCTGTCTTCCCGCTGCTAGACTCCACCCAAGAGGGGGCTCTTTCAGGCTGATCCCATTTGTAGGAAAGTGAATTGCACCTTTGAGGTGTATTTTGAGAGAGGCCAGAGGACTTCTATATCAGTCAGTCAATGCACCCAAAACACTGCGTAACAACTACGCAAAACTCAGTGACATAGACTAACACTCACTGGTTCTCTTGATTCTGCAGGTTGACTGGAGTTGACTGGGCCTGGGTGGATCTAAGCTGGGCTTTGGTGGGCCTGCTTGGTTCCAATCTGTGTGTCTGTCATCTTCCTCATGGGGCCAGTGCAGTAGCCTGGATTTCCTAGCATGCCAGAGCCTAGCAGGCAAGGGCACAGGTGGAAATACTCAAGGTTTATTGGCCAAAGCAAATCACATGGGCAAACCCAAAGTCAAGAGTCTGGGAAAACAGGACCTGCACCCAATGTGGGAGAGCATACTGCAAAGACTACCCACCAGTGGTAGATGCAGAATCAGGGACCCACATAGAATTGATCACAGTCCCCCTATCAAAATATCTTGAGACTTCCCTGGTGGTCCAGTGGTTAAGAATCCTCCTGCCAATGCAGGGGACATGGGTTCAACCCCTGGTCTGGGAACTAAGATCCCACGTGTCGCAGAGCAACTGAACCCATGTGCTTCAACTATGAAGCCTGGGCTCTAGAGCCCACACACCTAAACTACTGAGTCCATATACCACAACCACTGAATCTGTGTGCCCTAGAACCCACACTCCTCAAGAGGAGCCACGGCAACAAGAAGCTTGTGTGCCACTAGAGATGACCCATGCTCACTTCAGCCAGAGAAAGTCTGTGTGCAGCCACAAAGACACAGCAGAGCTATACATAAATAAATTAAATTAAAAATATCTCCCCTCAAATACCTCTGGTGAGGCTTAAATCCTTGCTATTTCAATTACTCCTTGGCATTAAAATATTGTCCACATAAGGCCCTAGTGAGAGATAGAACATTTGTGTCTAATACCTTAACTTTTCAGCAGCCTTATGCAATTAGCAGACACAGGGGTTCTGAAGGAGTGGGGGTCAGGGCAGAGACATTCTGCAGGGAAGTTGGACCACATGAGGTGGGGTGGCTGGAGTCACCCTTTCCTGAACATTCCAGTCCTTTGCACCTGCACATTCTTACTCTCATCCCCATGTTAGGAGAGAGCTATGGAAATTCTTCATCTGCTCAAAGGAACAGACGTCATTGCAGGTGACTAGAAAATTCCTGAGTTGGAAAGATGAGGAAAACAGCAGTTAAGTCTGTAGGAAACACATCCTCGGCTTCACTATGATGTCAGAATGTTTGTCTCATTTTGTTTTCTGTTGGGGCACATGGAACACGTGAGGATGGGTGGGCGGTTGCGTGGGAGCGTGGAGGTCTGTGTTTGTATGCGTGCGCTTGTGTTCATGTTTTTGCCAATATGCCTGTCTCAGTCATGCTCAAAATCTGTCTTCTTAGGCTGGGAACAGAAAGAGGTTTTCATTATTAGACAATATTATCACCAAATAGTTTTTTTTTTCTTCTTTTTTTAATGTGAGTTAAGAGGATTGGACTTCTGAATACAGTTAAAAAGAGGGGAGAGAGAGAGAGAGAGAGAGTGTGTGTGTGTGTGTGTGTGTGTGTGTGTGTGTAGTGTGCTGTGTATCATGTACTGTGTGCCCTGTATCACGGGTAGGGTGTACACAGAGAGATGTCTTCACCCTACAAGCTCTTCGGTTCTATTTCTGCTACTACCAAAATGGATTTGATACATTAACTTAGCAATTACAGTTATAGGAAAACTGTGTCTTAGTTAATTACATACGACTTCTGATAGTAGGCTCTCTTATCTACATATCTATCCATATGTAATTTTTGCTCTATTTAGTGATTTGTACCGCAATCTTTTTTTTAACACGTGGGGGTGGGGGAGGTAGGAGGGGCTGATTTATTTTTTTTCCCCGCTGTCTCTCAGGCAGTGATTCCTCCTGGATTTAAATTCAGTTGTAGTTCATAGCTGGGTAGATTAGTTCCTTGTGAATACACCTCTCTCAGTCCTATCCCCTAAAAAACCTCCGAGCATGTATGCATAGAGGAGATGGTAGATTAGGTTACCGGGAAAGGAAATGTACAAATGTACTTTTGCAAGAAGATGAACTGATGGTGGCTGCAAGTTGCTGATGAAGGCAGTTTGTGTAAGAGCAGGGCCCTGGCTGCCGGGGCCCATCTGTCTCTGCTGTCACTCTCTCCGGCTGCCTGTGTGGCTCGCAAGCGGGCCCGGACTTCCCTGTTGCCTCCCTCCTTTTTCCTCCTCCCTCCATGCAAATCTTGTCTCAGTGGGCCCCAGATGCATGAGCTCCAGAGGAGGGAAATTAGGAAAGAACTGATAAGGATGATGAGTATTACCTTTCCAGAGCCCTGTGTCTGTAGTCTGTCTTGGCTGCTGCTTGGCCAAACCTCATGCCCAAAAGCCCCTCCCAGGAAATCATGGTCTTCCCCATGCCTCTGGGAACTAGTGAACACGGGAGGAAGGTGGGGTTAAGAGCCACTCACAATCTAGCCCTTTGTAGGTTCCAGTTCCCTGATCTCAACATAGTGTTTATGATGTACTAGTAAATACACAGCCACAGGCCTGCCAGCTAGAAGCAATTCTTTGCTCCTCCTGAATCCTCCCCTTGGGGTGCTACTCAGTTCTTTGCCTTTGCTCCTTCTTAAATCTCTCTCCCTCTCTCTATGCACACCCACACATACACACATCCACACACATCCCCCACCTCCAAATTCTCATTCTATGTTCCCCATCTTGTTGGTCTCCCATTGAAAACAACAACCAACCACTCCAAACACTCTCTGAGGTACACAGGTCCAACACTCACGCCATACTCAGTTAAGTTCACCTCAGTCACTCAGTCGTGTCCGACTCTTTGCGACCCCATGAATCACAGCACACCAGGCCTCCTTGTCCATCACCAATGCCCGGAGTTCACTCA